>JAPQRN010000021.1:6625576-6662834 GCA_037367275.1 Coranthus polyacanthus
TTTTAAAAATAAATCACTGATAGGCAGTGACTGGAGAAACATATTCACACTGAATATATTAAAACATGCAAACAGTTTATTTTTTGTTGAGCAAGAAAGGTCTCCATAGGAAGCACTAATCTCGACTTAGGAATTTTTCTTTCTTTACATAAAGCAAAAATGTGAATCGATTTAATTCAGTATATTTTCTAGTCCTAATTTGTCTCTTACACTTCATTTCTAACACCAAAAAACAGTTCTTTCTTTGGCTTCTATTGCACATTAGCTATCGTAAAGGAACGAATGACATCACAAAGCACAGCACCTCCTGATAAACTTCCTAAATACAAAAGGGATATGACATGTTTAAACAAACATCATTTCTAAAATACTATCTTTTGCTTTTTGGCTGCTCTCTCTCGCCGTCTTACCTGGCGCCACGGAGGGACTTGTGCGTCGTAGAGGTGACCAGGTCAGCGTAGTCAAAAGGAGATGGAATGGCTTGAGCTGCCACCAGGCCACTGATATGAGCCATGTCAGCTAACAGATAGGCCTTAATGTCGGTACACAGCTGAGGCAGAAGAGGGAGGGAGAAGTCATTATTTCAGCCTTAAAGCTAGAGACACATATATGGTTTAACTGAGGTCAAAGGGCTGACTTAGCTGGCCAAGAATATTCTACTGTTAGGTCTAAAACACGTCTTGGTTCATTTTCACGTTGTACTGTGCCAAAACTGGGGACTAAAGATGAAGAAAACATGCACATCCCAGAGTTCAATAGGGTTCTGCATCAAAAATATCCAGTAGAGTGGAAAATACATAAGACACCCAACAGCTCCTGTTGAAGGATTTTATTTGCTGTGTAATGTTTCAAGCACAAGGCTCTTCCTCAGACTTCTGATAAAGACAAGAGTGTCACCATCTTGAATACACATAATCCATATTAAAACCGTGTCATATGTCACCAGTTGTCAATTAGAATCAGTCAGATATATGTCACCTTAAACATATACATAGATCAATAGATCTTAATTACATATACTAGGTACACAAAGAGAGATCACAGTATATAGAAAAAGAAAATCTTACTGTATTTAAGACATGTGCCACATTAGTTTTTACTCTATGGACTCAGTCATATATACTTTATATTAGAAGCATCTGCCTATTTATCCATTATTGTCGGGACAGATGAAATAAGAGTAGAAAATAACCATGAGATACCTTGTATTAAATGTCAAAATTAATGTCAAAATCCTCATTGGTCTTTAGGGGCTTAAGTACTCAGTGTATCCAGAAAAAGAGTCCTCTATGGAGTATGAACAACTGGGGGCACATGCTGTATCTACATATACAATAAGATTTTTTTTGTATATTCTTTGTATAAATTGTGATCTCTCTTTCTGTGCATTATATATGTAATTATATATGTAATTTCATTGATGCCAATCTACAACAGATGATGGTTTTGTGACATGGATCATGGGTATCTAAGATAGTAACAAAAGTCAGAGGAAGAGCCTTGTGCTCAAAACGTTATACAGCAAATACAAAATTAACAGGAGCTATTTAGTGTGCAGATCTATACATTTTCTACAATCCCTAAACTCACAGTCAAAAGTGTACACAGCAACACAATGTGTGTTAATGTGTTATGGTCCAATTTTTTAATGAAGTCAACTGTATTTGCATGTGCATTATTGAAATCTCCAGGAAACAAGTACAGTTACTACAAACTACCTGCTTCAATTTACCTTAATCTAATGCTCTACATTTTGTATGGGTAAAATGTGTCATCGCAAATGTGAGACACTATTTGTTAGTCTAATACAGTCAGATTTCAGACAAGTCAAGATTTGATAACTCACTCCATCTGTTAGCAGCACCTATCTTTTCAAACGGCAAATATTTCAAACGGAGCTGCTGTAATTACACTGTTCGACAGTCTTCAGAGGCCCAAAATATTACAGCATAATTCAATAAATCCTTGCCGTCTCTTGCCAGCACTTATTGAAAAAGGCACAAACAATAAATAGCTCGCTAACATGCAAATGAGTCGCTGGCGAATGATCAGAGCAGTAAACAATCTTTTTAGTGCTCCAATTAATATGCATTATCATGACAATCTCCTTTCCACTCGTACCTAAACTGGATCAGCACACGTGCATTAGATTAAAAGGCAGAGGGGATGGCATGGTTACTGGAGGGGGGTAAAGAACACAAGAGGGTCATGTGCAGTAGCTGGGAAAAAAAAGACCTGCTCCAACCTAGGTAACACAATGCTGAAAATCTGGAGGAGAGCCCGGCCCGGCCCGGCAGATTCTGCCATAAACCAGCTCCACAGAGACATGCCAAGGGGAAAATATGGCCCCACTTCAGGCCTAGTGGCAAAGTAGTTATGGTGCTTAATAAAAACACAGCTCTGTAATGGTGGGACAGTCCATCTGATAGTAGTAGCTAAAGAGGAGCTCTGCAACAAAGGGAAGCAGTCATGGAGTGAATGAAGTGAATCAGCGGGTGGGTATAACAAAACAGATAAAGGGGCCTCTTGTGCACTGTCAAAGAGAGCAGTGAAGTGTGCAGTTAAAAGTTGCTGCTGTGTAAGTGTGTGTCAGCGCGAGTGAGTGCTCGTGTCCACGTCGAGTTCGGTTGAGTAGGCAAGAGAGGAAGAAAGCATCTGTGCTGACGTGTGCAGAGGTGAAAGGGCCAAAAATCATTTTGTGTTGGTAATGTTTCAGAGTGCGTGTTCAGATAGAACAGGTACAGGTCTCTTTAGGAATGTGCATCTCCATCACTGAGGCTGATGTGATACACATCTCAGCACATTGTCAACAATCCTGTACATTATATGTCTACCGATGGCATGTAGACAAAACATTTGAACTGGACTTTAATGCTTTATGCACTACTGCCAATGCCATACAATTCCATTGTGATGCAGCGTCATTCAACACAATAAGAGACAGAGTATGTTCCATGCAGTTCAGTATGATTTCTTTGGTTCTTCTTAACTAAAAATTGTAAATCATATTTGATGTCATGCATTTGCTCATCCTACATTTTTCAGCTTCTATCAATCAAGGCTTTAATCATACCAACACTAAAACTAAATAAAAATGAAACTGAAACTAAGAAATTTGTCAAAATAGAAATAAAACTGAAACTACTCCACTCTTAAAACTAAACTGATATAAAAAACCAAAGACTAAATAAATATAAAAAAATAAATAAATAACTCCGCTTCACATATTTGTTTGTCTAGTTCTGCAACTCAGAAAGCATCTCATTTATTCTGTTTCTTTTAGACCTCTTATAATGATAATAATAATAAAAAAATAAACACACACACTTTGTAGCGCAAAAAAAAGTCTTAAAGACAAAATAAAACCAGTCCCTCTTTCCTGTTCTCTCTAGCTACACTTTCACAACACGCCTTGGCCTCTGTAGCAGTCAGAACCTTTGTTTATACTTGTGAAAGATTTGGCCCCAAGAATTGTCCACTGACTGGACAGTAGATGAGACCCGATAGATGAGTAGATGCCAGAGTGGGGGAATCAATCTACCAGTAAATAGAAATAATGAAATTTTACTGATGCAAAGACATTAAATGAGAAGCATTCCAAGTGTTATCTAGCGCACACACAAGTTTTTGATTAAATCAGGACACTTGTATTGTGAACTTCAATGCTAATGCACTGATGTGAATCATGAATCTTACCATTTCTAGTCTGTATTACAAATCAGTATGTTTGGAAGTTATATCGCTAGGTCTGACGGTAAGGGAAAGAGATGTGTCTGACGGTAAGGGAAAGAGATGTGTGTGACAGTTCAGTAATGGAGAGGGGTGACCAGGTTTTAAATAAGACGACAAAGCTGACCTGACTTTCTTAAAGCAGGAGGGGATGTTACATAACTATAAACAGGTGGCAGGAAACAAACTCACAAATAAAGAAAAAGATGGGGTAAGAGCTCAGTGAGTCCTGAATGCATTGTGTGTATGCTCCATGCACCTTCTTGATGCGGGCGTAGTCAATGAGGCGGGCATAGGCGCTGGTGCCAGCGATGATGAGCTTGGGCCGGAACAGCTTGGCCGTCATCTCCATCTGGTCGTAGTCTATAAGTCCTGTTGCAGGCTGAAGAGAGGCAGAGAGGGAGACAGATTGAGGAGAGAGAGACAAGACAGAAAAGGGAAGAGACAAGAAGAAAGAAGAAGTGGAGGAGGAATATGAGAATATCAGAGAAAGAATAAGGGTCAGCAAGAAAAAAATGAAACATTAAAGGATGGGAAAGAAAAAAAAAAAAAAATCTGATATACGAGGATCAAGAGCAAACATATCAACACGGAAGAGAGCTTTTTTCCATTTGAAGCTTATCTGAAGCAGCTGTGTTTGAAGTACTTTGGCTACCTTAAAATGGAGGGATTTTATCTAAGGGAGACATTTCAACCTACAGAACCATATCAAGGAAGAAGACGGAGCAATTGCAGTAATGAACCCCTACTTATCCTATTTCAGCCTCTCAGGGAGCCACTGAACTGGTGTAATGCAGCTGAACAGAACAGAGGTTGGTTTGGACACTTTTCTTGCTCTTTTCATTGAAATAAGCAATTTAAAAGACATGTTACACAATCCATTGTTTGTGGGTGCAATTTAGAGACACGGGAAATGGAGTCGGTCTTGACTCGCCAAATAACCAGTGTGCCTCATGCCTGAATGTAACCCAGCCCCCTCCTCCGAGCGTCAGAGAAAAAAGAGACAATAGAAAAGAAAAAGAGAGAAAACAAGGCAAGAGACAGAAAAGGGAAGACACACACACACACAAGAAAAGGAAAAAAAGCAAAGTTAAGAGAGAAAAGGAGGAGGGAAAGCTTTATTTAGACAACCTGATAATCTCCCATCTCTAGAACACATCTATAGATGCTCCCTCACTCCATCAAGCCGCTCATTGCGAAGACAGAGCCAGTGGTGCTGGCCAGCCTGTCGATTTCCCATTATCCCTCTCGCAGAGGGGTCCTGCCTGACCATACATCAGCAGGTCTGGACACTCAGAATCTTCACGGCCATCCATCAGCCACTACAACATTACCACACAAATATGACTGCAGGAATAAAATACTATGTGCTGATCAGCTACGTACATGTTCACTCAAAAAAATGCTTGTCACATTTGAGTGGCCCTTTGAGTGAGTGGATTCCCACGCTGGTTGAAAACAGTGCTTGAATATTTTACGTAGTATATTAAACTATTGGGACTGTATGGTTTTTTGTGTAAGAAGGACTGCACATCAGTCAGAAAGCTTCAGTTTAAGCGCCCCTGTTGGTACTTCTCACCAGGTGTGTACTGGTCTTATGTTTCCTTGAATCAGACTCTAAATCCCTACACACATACCGTGAGACCTACCTCTAGGGGCAAGAAAGCAAATAAGATTTCCCATTATGGGACCACAATGTTTCACTACAGTTTTCTGTTCAGCCTCCATTCATATGAATCTATACCCTATTGTTTCACTATTTTCCAGTGGAAAAACCATGTCAAACAAGTTAGTTGCTTTGCGTTTATTGGAGATTCATAACATAATAAGTATTAGGCTTTATTACTTATTTTGATCACAAATGACACTCTTCATAGCATTATTTTTTCATCACCTGGACAACGCATTGTGTCGATCCACATAGCAGGGATGTAGGCAGTGTTTTGTTTTATTTTTTTTCAATTTATTCAATTTATTTTTCAATCTATTTTTTTTATTTAAATGACACGATCTGTATGATCTCTGTGAAAAAAAAGGTCATATAACAAATTAAGATTGATCACGATCTAAGATCGTGAGATCGCCCTGACCCTGACATCTTAATTTGCTGCTTAAACTTGAAAGTGTTCAATGTTTACATTTGGTATTTAATTTACCCATATCAGTGCTAGGCCTGTATTCATTTTTATTTGCTGCTACAATTTAACCATAATCACACTTTTTTTCAGCAACTATAGCTGAACAGTGTTCTCCATTTTCCTTTTTATATATTAATATATTATTTTATTTTAGGCATAATTGAAAATTTGGACAAAGGCTCTAAATAAAAGGAGAAAATGGCCCCTTACAAATCATTTCCACTGGACATTCTGATTCTCCAAAACTGAACTCTTGACTGCCGATTCCTGCCCAGGTCCTTTGCTGCATGCCTATCCCTTTCTGTCATTCTCAACTGTCTCTAATAAAGGCAAAAATGCCCTAAAATATATTAAAAAGAAAAAAAAAAAAAAAAAAGACAGGAAACAGCTACAAGACAGTGGGTATTAGTAGTAGGGGTCCCTACTTACATTGAGCTTGTAGGGCATGGACTCAAAATAGATTGAGGTTGCTGAGATCCTCTTCACGTCAGACATGTAGCCATGGGTCAGACTGCGATGACAAAAAGTAACATGTCAACAGGGAAAACAGGTGAGCACAAACACACTTAACAAACAAAAATAAACCTCAACTACAGTGTAACAGAATCAAATTAGGTTGGTGAAGAGATATGGTAAAATTCATATCATAGATTCTAAAGGTCCTGCAAATAGGGATGAGAATGGCTTCGATTTGATTTATACAAATGCCATTAACCATTCTGGTTATTGGTCCAATTCTTCTGTTGATTCCTGAGCAATTTTCTGTGTGGGGAAAAAAAAGGCCTACGCGGGCTTTCAGTATCAATGCAACAGTTTTATTATCGCTGAGTCTGAACACTGTAGAAACAGTGGTTAAACAATTAACAGTCTACTCTGTTTCATTTAGAGAGCAAAAGTTTGATGGAATTGCATTGTCATTGATAAAAGAAAATGATAACCTCAGAGACATACGACTCTGATATATTGGACAATTTGGAACAATATGGTTCTTACCTGGATCCAGTTCTCAATTCCCATCCCTATCTGCAAATGACCTTAATGTTGTCCAGAAAAGCTATTAAGGCTGCTTAGAAAAGTGTGAGGGTAAGAGAAAATAAGTGCCTAAGTACAGAGAAAGGCTTTTACACACCGGGGGCATTTTTTGTGCGTTTCATTAGCACTGTTTGGACTGCTTTTTTTCATGAGTACTTTCACAAAGAACAGGAATATTCTTCAGATTCAGAAAGAGGTCTATATTTCGGAGCTTTCGCACCAGTATGAATAGTTTGGAATGCTAAATATTCACCAACAAGTGTGTTCACATTTTTGCTTACTCATTCCCAGTGTGTAAAGGCTATAAAAGTTTAAAAAAAAAGCAGCAAAAACGGCAGCAGGGGCTACTGACTGTCCTCCGTCTGGCAGGTCCAGGCCCATGATGCGGTCATGGGGGTTGAGTATAGCAGTGTAGGCAGCAAAATTTGCCGGGGAACCAGAGTACGGCTGGACGTTGACACCCCACTGAGCTGGGTCCAGGTCAAACGACTCTAAGGCTCGCTTTTGACACAGCAGCTCGATTTGGTCGACCATTTCAGCTCCACCATAGTACCTGTGGATAGGAAAAAAAAAAACACATAACACAAAGAACTTTTTATAAGATACTTAATATCAACAATGTATGCTATGTTTTATACATCTGCAACGAAAAGTAATAGGTTCATTTGCAGGAACTTGAGTATCCCAGTTATGATCGGGTTTCTGAAGTATTGTGGTTTTGTATGAATTTTATCCCGGTTTCTGACTGCTGCTGACTATCTGCACAGGCATGGCTTCAACCAAGTGACATAACAGCAGCTCAGGGAAAGCATCTAATTTCTGAGACGATGAAGAAACTGACTGTTGTCTTTTGTAAGGAAAGAATTAAATATACTTGGTAGATTAGATAGCAAAAAGCATCATAATGCTGCAAACAGGCTACAAGATGCCAGTTTCCCCAACATGTACAGTGGAGCAAGTCAGGCCATGGTGGAAAATGCTTAAACACTATGTGGCCAAACACCAAAACCAAAGAAGTGGCTCTGATAGTGACACTATAAGCCAAAGTGGCCTCATTCTTGAAAACCACAATCAAATTAAATTAAGGTTAGACTAACAGTTACAGGAAGTCAGATTAAATTGTATTGCAAACATTGCAGGTGATAGCGCTTACAGCAGCACACAGTAAGCTCAGTAACCAGGATACTAGTATTTATCATGCATATCATGCAAGGATGTGAATAACCAGATTTCTCTGTGTTTCATGCCAACATCATATCCTCAGTATGATCAAACCCGAGATGATCTTCATAGCCGGTATACTCGTGGGCATGTAAATACAATGTTTACCATAAAAATCTAGAGCAATGTAGACAAATGGTGTCCTGATCCGACCCCAGCCGATATGGTGAACGTGCTCATCAAACATTTTAGTGGAATTACAGATGAAGGAGCAACAGATGGCTACTTTACAAACCATTCACTCAATGAGATCATCCTTTAGTTTCATTACATTAAAGTGTAAAACAGCAGATGAGTAGGATGTAGGGAAAAAATTAAAATTAAAAAGCATCATTCAGTGGGAGGGAGATTTATGGTAGGCTTGTATTCCAGGAATCAAAGGGATCAAATGAGTAGTCTTCTGAAACACATCCACTCTCTGTTTGCTGCTGATAAATGTGAATTATCTGAGGGACAGAACAGAAAATATAAAAACTGAAAATAGACGAATATGCAACTATCAGCCAGGGCACTAAATTCTTCCACTGTATCCCCTCAGGAATTGGCAAGGCAGAGGCTGTGGATTATTTTCTTTGTGGTTGGCATGTAGTATTATAGGGCATGCTAGAGAACACAGAATAAATCAGAATGCGTGTGCATGTCTGTGACAGATATCCTAAAGCAGAGAATATGAGCAGTGTTAATAAGCTCGGGTGTGGCTGAACACACTCACCTTTTCCCTGGGTAGCCTTCGGAGTACTTGTTGTTCAGACAGGAGCCCAGAGCTTCCAGAGCCGCTCGACTGCAGAAATTCTGTATGGAGAACACACACACACAAACACACACTCAGATCAATGGTGCGAGTGGACAGAAGGGACAAGGACGGCAAATTAAAGTCTGTTAAGTGATAGTGAGAAATCCCCCTCTAGCTAGAGGCAATCATTACAGTATTGAACCTCTGGACTTCCATGGACTAACACTCCACAATGCTTATCGTCTTGCTGCTGCTGGCGGATATAAGATAATGTAATAAACTTTTCAGCACATACTGAGATTCATTTGGGTGGCCTTTTTTTTTTTTTTTTTTTTTTTTAAATCAGTTTGCTTTGCAAAATAATTTGGGGGAAAAAAAACAAAGATGAAAAAAAAATAAATAAATCAACAACAATTTTGGTGTTAATTTCCCTCCTCAAACATTTATTCTTATTCCATAAGACGCTCTAAGGACTTTGATTTTCCATATTGTCGGAAAATCAAAATATTTCATCAATATTCACTGAAATACAGAGGGCTACCTCCATTGTTGCAATCTACAGTACATATACATGATCCTTATTCAAAAAAGGGTCTCCAAGTAGCAAAGATATAAAGAGTAACACTTTAAGCCTGGCACACAAGAGGATTTTAAAACTCTAAATGACTTTGGATTCACACACCTAAGGAGAACCTTCACAGATGATCTTATCTCTAATCTCATACATGCACACACACACTACACATAGTGGCACATCACACACTACAGGATATTAAGATTTTTGTGCCTGATTGAGCAGTGCACCACCACACATGATCTCATAGGGATGCAGATGTCAATAAAAACTTGCTGTAGTGATGCTTTACAATGGAAAAAAGCAGAAGAGTGAATGAGTCTGAAGGAGGAAATAGTTGGGGATATGTGGTCAACATGCGAAAACACATTATGGTCCATTTTAAAAAGGAGTATGCTAGCTTACGTTAACCTCAATGGCCAGAATGTTTACAATTTCTTGGTAACACCAGCACTGCCTCTCCTGTTAGCTGGTGTGGTTCTGTTTGGAAAGTACTGACATAATCATTAATAATTAGAGGTAATTCTTGCAGCTACCATTTTCTCACCCACTGTTCCTTTTCTAATTTTATCCTAATGTGTTAAAATGCTGGTCTTGGTTGAACTTGAGTATTTCATCAATTTACTTTACCTTTATTATTGTTTTCACGGTGAGTCAGAGAGAGGCTGTCCAGACCTTTTTGCCACAAGAGATCTACAGCAACATCTTTTCCTCTCAACAAAATGTTTCCGAAAAGAATCAATGGAAAGGCCAATACAGTGTTATTAATAATGAGGTGGCATAACTAATTTTAAGTAAGCCTCCTACAGGCCAAGTTTACAGTGATATTATTGATGGGGGGGGGGGGGATAGAGAAATCCTTTGAAGGCCTTGGGTGGAGCTGAGATGCAGGCCATCTGCCTGTGTGCAGTGTCCTTCACTCTTACCTGTGCAGTCATGTTAGGGTTTAGGCCCCATATTTTCACTGGGGTATCTTTGGATCATTGTTTTCCAGAATGCAAAATAAGATCTTGAGCAAATTTGCATACATTTGCATAACCATGCTGGGAATGCGAAGGTTTGCTTCAGTGCTTTCTAGTTTTATTTTCATAAAAAGGTAGAATTTATACACATACTTACGCTTAAAACAATTACATTAAGTCATTTGTTCAACCAAAAGAACTCTTCTGTTTCCTTTATTCTATCGGAAATTCTAACTGATAATAATTGTGTAATATGTACACCATGATATTTTCTGAGATGGTTATCACACCGTTACAACAAGTGAGCCAGAAGGCTAAACAACCAGACTGATGGATGGCTACAAACTTTAGCTACTATTAGCCAACTATCCAACTATGCCTATATTTCTCAAATAAGTGTTCATACGTGCTTTTATTTCATTTTCACACATTTCAAAAAGGGATTATTGGTCTAGTAATTACTTCAGCACTGATGCACAATTGAGAGTTTTTCTTTTGAGGAACGATCTGTGAAATAATTAGAAGAATGCATAAAATAACCATAACTACATATTAAACAATGGAAATGGTAATAAAATATGATATCAAAATCTGGTTGTATAACATGAGAATATTTGCACCCTGTATTCTAAAAACACACACATTCTGCACTGTCTCCAGTGTTCGTTGTGTGAGTGCTTATGCTAATGCTTCACCTGTGATCCAAGAGCAGATCAGGAGAGATAAGATCTCCAGTAACAGCTTTCTGCTGTGTGCGCCTGTCATGCTGAAGACTGTGCATCATATATTAAGAAGAGGTCTTAAAATGTGTGTCTTGTGTGTTAAAGAAAGTGTGAATGTGTGTCTGTGGGTGTTGTGTGCGTGTGGGTGGACATGTGTGGGAAAATGTATGTGTTTTCTTTCAGGGAATGCCTGGCTGAGCTGTACTGTGATGTGCCTCACAGAGTGAGCTGGGGAGGAGATGAGAAGGTAGAATGAAGATATCAGCTTTATCTCACAGTAGAGCGGTCAGGCTTTGTGCTGAGAGGGGGCTGATATACTCCACTACACAACTACTGTGGTGAGAAATAAACAGAGGCACGGAGAAAGAACAATGCAAGATGAAACCTTGCCTGCTCTTCTGAATAGTAAGATTTTTCAATTTCATACCATCCAGCCTTGGAATAAAAGGAAAAAAGTTTCACAAATATTTCTCTAACAACTGAGATGGTCTTGCTTACAGCGAGTGTTGAATTTACTCTACAAGCTTTAATGACTTTACGCTAACTGTGCAGAGTTGGTCAGGATTTGAATAATGAATGAATAGTGAGGTCAACATGTATTTGTTGTTATTTAAAATACAACTCTGCCACAGAACAAGATTACTGCTATCTCTTTTCTTTGAATAAGAAAGTCAGTTGTTTTCAGTATTACAGTATATGTCAGGGGTACTCAAGTTGCCTTGCCAAGAAGCCACTATTGCAAAATAAGAGGTCAAAACAGAGGCCAGTTAATAAAAAAAAAAATATATATATTCATCAGATAAAAATAACTAAATAAAAATAAAAAAACCTCAAATAAGAAAGAGTGGGGACAGTATGGAAAAAGCAAATTAAAAAAAGAATGCAGTGATATTAAAATTTACTTTGATATGCATTTCATTGTATACTGTATATGTAATATATTTCATGATTTGTCAGGTCAACTTCATTTCATTTGTCAATATACACTTCTCACAATTTGCTAAAGAGCAAGCACAAAATTTGAGATATAGCATTCTGGATTAAAGCTGATACCTTATATGTCATTTTTTGGTTTTGGTGTGCATTTTGATGTGTATTGGTGTGAAATTATTACAAATCTGATATTTATAGCCAAAACACACTTATCATGCAACTCTGGATAAAATGACTTTGCAAATTGTGATAAGTGTACATCCATTCCTGACATTCAGGCAAGTTGAAGTTGGGACAGGGGGCAATTTAGGGCTACTAATGAGTTCAAATAATTCCATAACGATGTTATTTGAAACAGTTGATTGTGATCATGATTTGGTTCAAAAGCAGCATCTGGGAAAGGTCTGGTCCTTTAGGAGCCAAGATGGACCGAGGATCAGCAGTTTGTCAACAAATGTGTGAGAAAATTATTGAAATCTTTAAAAACAATGTTCCTCAAAGAAAGATAGGAAGGGATTTGGATATTTCCATCTACGAATAAGAAGTGAAGAATAAAATTAAAAGATTCATTGAATCTAAATGTATCTCAATGTGCAAAGGACAACAGTGCAAGCCTAAGCTGAACACTGTGATCTCTGATCCCTCAGATGACACTGGATCAGGATACTGTGGCAAACCTTGTCAAGCACCACAATACGGAGATACATCCACAAATGGCAAAAAGGCAAATTTGAGATGTGTGATATTTTGTTAAATAAATAAAAGCTCACTGAGTGTGTTACCTCAGATGCAATAAGTTCTAAGCCACGACACTGCCGATCCTTCTCCTTCTGCACCAGATCCCACATCTCTGGGTCATCCTGAGCCAGGCTCTCCTGTCCCGTCCATGGGCGATCTTCATCCACTGCACGGGTGGCAGCGTAGGACTGCTGTCCGCGTGCACACAGACGAACTGGGGCTCGCTGGCACAGTGGCTTAGGGAAAGATAAACAGAGGATACGTTAGTTGTGACAAAATTAACACAACTGTTACTTTAACATTAGATCTTAAAAGAAACATTTAACTAGGGCTGCACAATTTGATGAAAAAGTCATATTGCAATTATTGTGGGCAATATTGCGATTTGAGTGTACCTGCTTGGTTATCAAGGAAAATGCACAGATGTCAAGAAATATCAAGTCAAACCAGCATACAAAAATACAAAAAAATGTTTGGCTTTCATTTTTCATGTTTTACACAGTATGTCTCTGCTCAGTGTCACTAAATCCAAAAATATTACCAGAAAACAAAGATTGAGTTTATTTTGTTCCCATTTCTGCAATTAGATCACTCTAAATCCTCTTAAATCTGGACTTTTACATTGCAGCCTATTCTGATTATATAACTGCACTGTCATTTTTGAGCCTCAAGTGGTCTGAATCCATGTTGTCAATTTTATTTAACTTCAAAGACACAGAATCAGATCATACGAATGCTATGCAGCTCCGATGCGATACTATAAAAATATCAAGACAGCTTTATGCAGGATTTTGTGGTATTGTCAGAATTATTTATTCATTCAATTTAAAGTTAAGGGACAGTTATCATCAAAAGAGATTTCTGTAAAGCCAACTGTAGTCCCTGGACAGGTGTAATGACATGATACTTTAAAAACAAGGACAACACATAAAATAGATACATGAAACAAAGACAAACAAAAAACAAAAGTATGCTTCAGGTTATCTGAGCAAGTTGTTATTGTAAGTTAATAGTCATTATAAAGATTATACATGTATTTTTTAGTAAGTAAGTATTTGACAGTTTTCCATATTTTAAGCGACATCCTTGTTTGCCCTACATAAATACAGAGACATTTCAAGTCCTTCCCCCTCCTCCGCTTTTCATACACTTCTAATATGTAGCCGGGTATAATTAGAAACTGGCATGTTTGCATGATATCAATAATCAGCATAGTTGTTCAATTATGCTTCTATCAGCACTTCTGCAAACTGAGGGGACTGACTTTTACAGCCTCAGTGTACAGAAAGAGGCATGGAGAGAACAGATTCAGCACTTCCTGCTTATCTAATCTGGACTGGGGCTGGCAAGTTCTTCTTCTACTGCTGCAATGCCTCATCATACGAGTGTGCAGAGTCCATGCAATTTTCACTGCTCTGTTTGAATTCTATACTATTACATACCTGGTACAGGATTCATATGTTTTAATCATGTGTCTCATTAATACATGACACTAGATACTGTAGATGTCATGCAGTGATACCATAAAAATTGTGTGAGAAAAAAAAAAAAAACACACCAAAAAAACCAAACAAACTGTAGGGCATTAAAACTAACTTTATCATTCAGTGCACAAGTTTCCAGTATAAATCGTAATCAACAGGGAGAGTACTGAGTGGGAGAAAAATCCTTGACAAGTTGATTGCACTTGGAACAAATTGGCCTCTTCCCATCGTTTAATCAACAATATGATGATGACTCTGTCTTGAGATCAATCCCACCACTGCCAACCTATAGTTATCATTTGTACAGGTGTGCTGGGGTGTGAGGGACAACCTCTCTTTAATAGCACCATTAAAAAGCAATTAACACAATGCTCAGCACTGGTTGAGGAAATCCATAAGAAAAAACTTAATTAAGCGTATTCCATGTGGTGTAAAAAAAAAAAACATTTGGGTACTTTATCTTTTGAAGTGGCTTTATTGTGTTGGGCAGTAATAATAAAAATACACACGCATACAAAAAAAAAATAAAAATTTGTCCAGAGTGCAAAAAAGTTCCTGACTCACGTGAGAACGACAAATACGAATTTCCACTATTTTTTTTTTTTTTTCCCCATAGGGTATCTGCTGATTTCTGGGATTCACAACAGATGTCTTAGTCTCTCTCTTCTCTTAAGATAACATTTTACGAGTGGTTCTCCTGTAACGTCAGCACAGAAGATCTGGAAAAATCAAGCCGCGGCTGATGACTCCCAGAACAACAGTAGCTTGAGAGAATATACAAATGGTTATGTTTGTGGAGAGCTCTGGGGACATCTAGCAGGAAAACTTTGGGTTCACCGGTATGGAGCAAAAAAAACAAAAAGGCTCAACTTGGTATGGTGCTAGCTATAAAACGATAATAAAAATGTAGAGCTTGTGCTCCTTCTAGAGATAGTCAAGCCTAGCACACAAAGGCACAAAATATAGCTGCATGTGGAAAACATATACAAATGTTTATGGTGAAACATGACCATAAAGTCTACAATGTTTACTTTATTTAAAGTAGGCTGATTTCACTACTGCTGAAGTTCTTCTTTTCACAGCTTTTTTTGGGGTCATCTCTCCAACGCTTGGGCATGTGCCAGAGTATTTGTCAGGGTTATTATAGTTAACAAAAACTAATTTAAAAAAAAAAAAGAATAATTTCATTAACAGAAATAAAAAGAAAAATAGTTTTCAAAAAACACAAAATCTAAACTATTATGAACAATACAACACAAACTAAAACGTAAGAATTGCAAGAAAAATTACTTTTGTTTTTGTCTTGGGTAAGAGGAGATTTGGATGCTGAAGAATATTTGGTGCATCTGGAGTGGACTTATCTTATTTTCTCTCTTAACAGAAAATTAAGAGAAAATACCACAGAGATTTAAGAGAATGTTGCTGCACGAGGCCCACTGTCTCAATATTACAGTCAACATCCTGACCTTGTAAAATACCCTAAAAAATAAAAACCTTTATCCACAAAAGCAGCCTGCAGATAGTTTATCTCCTTCATCGCTGTTGAGCCCAGCCTCTCTACTCCACCTCTTCTTCTGCTCCCCAGGGTGGCAGAGGGGAAAGTGGTGACACACCAGGGGAGGTGACTGGCACATTAACAGCCCATTTCTAACAGTCTCTAGCCTGGCCTTCTGTCACTGGTGGCAGCGTTGATGGTGAAAAAGGGGAGAGCCTCCCTCAGGGTTCTGGAAAAGATGAGGGCCTGGGGAGACAGGCTGGGCCGCCTCTGAGGACACGTTTCTCACTGAGAAATCACACGGGTCATTAAATCTTGACGGGAACTGTCCTTCGCTGTCTGCGTTTCTGCAGGGACATACCAAGGCCAGGAAGAGCATTTGCAAAGAAAAAAAAAAAAACAAGCCTATGCTGCCATGGAGATAGAGTTACTGAAAACAGACATGGGAGCATCTCCTTTGTCTCCTCATCCTCTCCTGCCCTTCCTGTCCAGTGAAAACCATATATCTCCAAATGTGTTGATTTTGAATGGTTTGTGATGAACTGAATTCCTCCTTCTTAAGCTAAATAAACCCAGTAAAAACCCTCTTGGATTCGCTGGAAAAGGCATTGTCACAAAGCTGAAAATAGGCCTGTTTTTCTGAGCTCACGAAAAGGTGATTTTTTCAGAGATACGTGGTTCTCACAAGACAAGATCAAACATATGTTGATCTTACAGAATATGATGCACTGCTGTAGATTAAACTAGTCAACAGTATATAAAGTAGTTCAAATGAGCTCAGCCTTAAACATGTACAGCAGTAAAATACAACACCTGAATGCAACAGTAAAATGAATCATCATCATTATAGTAAAACACTAACCATTTTACTGTACAGTGACAAGTTTGACATTTCATACTTTGAGTACATTTTGCTGATAATAGATTTTTAATGTAGAACGTTTAGTTATAGTAGAGTATTTTCACAATGTGGCATTAGTGGTGGAAGAAGTATTCAGATCCTTTACTTGAGTAAAAGTACTGACAGCATGTTAGGATGGTATTTAAATGCAGTTATTATTGCTGCAGTAAACGTTAACAATCAAAGTGAAATGTTTTTCCAAAAATAAATCTTTATCTCTGGCACAATTAATGGTTAATATTTGCTTCATATTTATACAGTATAAGCTACTTCTTTTGTACTTTGGGCGCAGTAATATGAATCCAAAGACATCATATTTTCGATTGAATTTGATTCATTAGCAATTTGGTTATGGATATTTCAGTTACAATATTGACTTTGCTTGGATATGAAAGATTTCCAGAGAAATAATGCTGTAGATTGTACCGGTACAATGGCCTAAATGGTGCATTATAAAAATGAGGTGGTCAACCGATGGTGGATTTTTACAGACACATATAATAACAATAGTTTTTAACAGGAAAAAAGCAGATAGCCGACATCACCATCCAGAAACAAATTTGACAATGTTGGAAATTTACTAATTTTGACCTTGAAACTAGATCACTGTTGAACTGAACATCAAGTCAAATTATTAAATACCTAAATAAATAAATCTGGATCGCTGAACACCAAACTAACCAACAAAAGTCTAGGTGATTCTAGGTGCAACATTTATTTATTTATTATTTTCCCTCAAAGTCAGCAATTCCAGTTGAGAAGCCTGATATTAGCCACTGGCCACTATTAGAGCAAAGTTTGTAAAACATCCTATTAGCCAAAGCAATTAATTTGTCTATCTATACTAAAAATATTAATGTCTACTCTTCAGGGCAAAAACAATGAGGGAACCTCTTTTTTCCATTTTTTGTGCAATTTAAAACTATTTGTTTTATTGAATAGAGGTAAACTATGGGATAATAAAATAAAAAAAACAAGTGATATGTGTCGCAAGCATCACTTCCATAGCCTTTTTTCAGGGGAAATTTTAAAAATAAGACAGTTCCAGTAATATCTTGATTTTTACTGTTCTTCATTCATGTCTAACTGTTCGAAAGTTATTGGCATTGCAAGGAGATGAAGAATTCATAAATTGCCAAATCAGGTTGTTTGAAGAAAAGCAATTACAACAAGGGTCAGGGGAGCTGGTTTTGTGAATATCTGAATTCTTGGGCTAATTCTAGTCTTCCTATGATGCTTCAGAACAGTCATTTTCAGCTTTTTTCTGTATTTTGTAACATATTTTGCCTCTTTTCGATAAAACAAAGGTAACTTGAATAGAGTAATAAGCACAAAATATGATTTAAAGAGGTTAACTCGTTTTTGTTTCCACCTAAAATGTACATTAAGAATTGACCCTAAAGCAGTTAATGTACTTTTTATTTTACATGACCAACAATAAGTGCTTTCTTTAGTGCAGAGGTAAATAACAGGGTTAAAACTCAAGCTTTACTCATCCGTAAGAAAAGGCATATATTAAAAAAATAATAATAAATCTTGAGATATACTTTAAATACATTTTGATGATTATATTTAAATATTTTTTCTGAAGTAAGGTCTTGAATGCAGAATTATATTGTTATGTTGTTACTGTAGGAGTATTTTCACAGTGTGGTATTAGTACTTTTACTTAAGTAAAAGGATCTCAATACATCTCCCACTGCTCTTGTCTCCATCAATATTACTTCAATCACATGCAAATGTGACAACACCGGGCTTAAATAAAAAATACACAGGTCAATTAATCTCTGCTCACTTGCTAACACTGATCATTACAGGAAAGATTCATTAATAAAACACATGAAAAACTGATTGAACGAAACTCAAGAGCCAAGATACAAGCACCAAATATGTCTCAGTGGGACTATTTTTAGGCGACACATTACACTGTCGTTTGAAGGTGAACTTGACGGAAAACTCTTCTGAGAAAAGGGGTGGGATAGGCCACATCAACCTGCGCACCAAGCACGAAACAATGGCAGAGTCACAGATGTACTGCATCTGCGTGACAATGATAAGGTAATTGTTGGCAGTTTGCCGTTCCTGTCAAACATCTGTGCCCAAAGAACAATGGCAAAGAAGAAGAAAAGGGAACAAAGAAAATCATTTCATTAATCCTAGTTCTGTATTATTTTTGCTCATTTCCTGAAGCAGCTCCCGAGGCGAGTCAATTTTACAGATGACTGCTGTCCATCAGCAGCCTTACCAAACAACAATCAACTC
The DNA here is from genome assembly GCA_037367275.1 of Coranthus polyacanthus. Lineage (NCBI taxonomy): Eukaryota > Metazoa > Chordata > Actinopteri > Kurtiformes > Apogonidae > Coranthus > Coranthus polyacanthus. The sequence continues at coordinate 6,644,501 of JAPQRN010000021.1, forward strand.
AGAAAAAAAAGAAGAGACTGTAGTGGAGAAACAGTGAGGGAAAAAAAAAAAAAAGATATGTAAGGTAGCAAAGAAGAAGTGTCAACAGGGCAGTGGCATCCGTCAGTCTGACACGCAGTTGCCTCCTTCTCTGTCACTGACTAATAGCAGGGCTGTCCGTTACAAATTGCCCTGTGATTCAGTCTGGATGACACTAGACTGAGAAATCTGGACGGGGTGAAGAGGCGTGAAGGGACAGAGGCACAGTCCAGGACATCCACTCTATTCGGGTCAAAGGGTTGTCAGGGTGACAATCAGACACTTAGGAGAAGTCTACAACAAAGCTCATGTTCAGGAGTGCAGGCTGTGGAACAATACTTTTATGTTTGTGGACTGCACTTACGACAGTGTGGAGAATCAAACCAGGCTGATGACACCTGTCCCCACAAACCTGTCACTGGACAGTACCTGTCAAGTGCCTTACCTCAAAATCAGAAATGCTTAACTGGCTTTTTATTTACCACTTAGCTTTTTATCGCAATTACATATGTGTTTTAGTTATAAAGGCAAAGAGAAATATAATTAATTTTATGTTTCTAAATTCTGTGCTCTCCTTCATAAGTTTTATTTAGATAATTAAACTATTATTAGACTTCTACTACAGTAAAGTTCACAGAATAGACAATAATATTGTAAATTGCAATTATTTGTATGACAAATAATTGGCAACTCAAATTTCAACACGTGACAGCTCTACTGATGCCTCAGTCAGTTTGTGTGAATTTGGTGTTGTAACATGTTAGTTGAGATCCAAAAAAACAAACAAACAAGCAAACCGATAGACCAGCAATTAGTATGTTCTGGGGAGGTAAAACCGGTCTGGTGGCTTTGAAGACAAGGACATAATGGCTGTAGAGAATTTTCAAATTTTAATCAATTTTAACATGGGACACGACAGACATTACGTCACATTTAACAGATCATTAAGACAGAGTACACACACCAGATGATCTCAGGGACTCACAGCAACTTGTGTGATCACAGTCCTAAGAGGAAAACATGGTGGCACACCATCATCTTCAGGTGGTCGTTTGTGCTATGTTTTACATCATAAAACAAAATAAGAGGAAAAAAAAACCCCCCAAAAAAACTGTAGATGAAACCATGGCAGAAAAGATGGAATCAGTTTGGCCATAAATATTGCAGCACAAGCTTGAGGTGAGTTACATCACTAGTTATTGCTGTATTTGAATCTCCCCAATTAATATCAGTGAGTCACTGTTCAAAAAACTGACTTACAATATCTGCTCTGTACACAGGTTTTACTCAACATTTTCTACATAACCTCTGGCTTCAATGATTTTTAAAAGTTTCTGATGGATGTGCAGATGTACAGCAGTCAGTTAAAGTAACACAGGCCTGAAAGCTCTTCAATGTTCTTATGTTGCTGAAGTGAATTTCATCTCATTCTCCTCACAGAGCCATACCAAAACTGTCAAAAATAAAAACTGCCAAAAGTGTGAAGCTGGAAATGTTACCCTGTGTGATATTCACACTCAAATTCCAGAGATCAGTCCAATGCTACGTTACTTTGAATTCAAAAGGTTAAAACTGCTGTCTCCAGATGCCTTTCCAATCATTAAACTTTGAATCTAAGCTTGAGCACCTTCAAAGAGCCTTTCTAAGGTGAGAATTGAATTTTATATAATGAGTTTAAATTGTTTTAAATGGCCTATTTTAAAATCAATTCAGTTCAAAAATCATGTCTACTAAACAACACAAAGAAGTACTGTACTTTGAAATATGAGCTGAAAACTTTGGTCATTTGGTGCCTTGTTCTGTCAGTAAACTTTTTCATAATGGGATAAAGGATGATTGTGAATTCTTAAATACACTAACTGGAATCCCAGGAATCCATTAAATCTTGTAACTGGCTCATTTTACAGCAAATCCCCACATAACAGCCAAAGCAATCTCCAGTTTCAACAGACAGTATATCCACACAGATCACACACAGAACAGATAAATTAATGTTTAAAACCAAAGTCACAGAAGTTGTTTTCCTGATATTTGGCCACCTTTATACTCCCAATCCCAAAACTGTTCTCTTCAGAAATTGAGGTCAACAGCAACAAGAGGCAGCTGCACGGGGACAGGAATATTTCTCTCAGATAAACTAAGGACACCGCATGCCTCCACTAAAGGGGAGAAATGTCTCGTGAGTCTCTTTGAATTCAATTAAGATGCACACAAAACCAATCAGCACCAATAAGAGAAGCGTGCAAGCATGAGAACCACTTCAAACACACAGACAGACAGTGTGACTTGCAAAACTGGGTCTGAATACATGCCACAAGATTTTAGCATAAAATAGGTCACTTCAGAAAGTTCAAAATTAGGCTATAAATAACCAACTGGAAAATAAATAAATAAATAAAAAGTACTGCCGTGATGTCTCCACTAGTCAAACAACTTGTTTGATAAAAAAGGCTGAAAAACATTTTTTTTTTGCCTAAAACTCATTTGGCAGCAGGTCAGTCATATAGAATGAACCTATTAATCAATCAATCAATCACTACAATACTACAATAAGATGGAAAAGATTTAACCTAAAAACTATATAACCCACTCTATATGTGATGCAGTTTTATGATTAATCAAACCTTTACAATGTGACTGACACTAGGGCTGTAAGATATGATGACATATTTTTGTATGATGAAAAACATCTATTCATTGTGTAGCGAATCATACTCTTTACATGATATTTCATCAATTAAACAACAATTTGCATGACGCAGAATGGGGTAATTCTGAACAGATGAGACAAAGCGGAGAGCTTGTATCTAAAAGAGGGGTTGCTACTGTCGTATGGATGAGGCCTGGGTATGAAAAGTCTGAGATGGACCAGAAAACTGGAGTTGTCAAATTATTCTGCAGACTGGTTTTTACAACAGACTCAAGCACCACTAACCTTGAGTCTGTCCTTAAAAATGTTTAAGGATATTTGTAGCAGTACTGTTCATCATAATGCTGGGTGTTTGAGCTGCCTTTTCTCCATTAAAAAATGAATAACATTAACAAAATGATTTACACTCAGTGGCCAGTTTATTAGCTACATCTCAAGTTTGATGCATTCTAATACAGCAACTCTGCAATAAATTGTTGATGGTAATACTGCTTGAAACAACGGTTTTAGAGAGATGTTGATTCAACTTTGTTGACATTGCTGTTAGACTACAATACTACTAAAGACTGCTTTAGTTTTTCAGCTCACTGTAAAGGCCAGCAGAGGTGTAAGGTAAGTTTACCTTGAGCTTGTTTTCTCCACTAGATACAGCATGTGGTGATGGAATGTAACTAAGTATTCCACTTAAGTACTATACTTGAGTACAAATTTGAGGTATTTTAGTATTTCCATTTAATGCAACTTTATACTTCTACTCAACTATATATCAGAGGCAAATGTTGTACGCTTTACTCCACTACATTTGTCTGACAGCTTTAGTTACATTTTAGATTTCAGTTTTTCCATCCCCTTCCTGTCCAGTGAAAACTACATATCTTCAAATGTGTTGATTTTAAATGTTTGTGATAAACTGAAGCATAAAGTGTTCCTTTATAGTCTGAGAAAAATCTCCTCAAGTTAAATAAAATCCTTCAAAATGCAGTGTCACAAAGCTGAAAACAGGACTGTTTTGAGCTCATTAAAAGTTGACTTTTTAGATATAAAATAGTTCAAATGAGCTCAGCCTTAAACATCTACAGCAGTATAATGCAAAATAAACATTAATGCAGCAGTAAAATGGAATCTAAAAACATTAGATATAAGAATAAAACACTGATCATTTTACTGCACAATGACAACTTTGACTTTTCATATTTTAACCACATTTCACTGATAATACTTACAAACTTAAGTAACATTTTGAATAAATAACTTTACACTTTACTTTACTTTAGTTAAGTATTTTCACTGAGTACTATTTCTTCCACCACTCACAGCATGTTATGATAGTATTTAAATTTAGTTATTATTGCTACAATAAAATGTTATACAACAGTCAACTAAGTGCTGACAGTGGTGAAATGTTTTCTGAAAATAAATCCTTATCTCTGGCACAATTGATGGTTAATATTTGCTTCATATTTCTACAGTATAGGCAATTTCTTTCGTACTTTGGCCGTTACTGGGGGCAGGACCATCCATTTCTGGTTAATATGTCTTTGTCTGTTACCTGCATAGAGTTATCAGCTTGTTACGTAACTTTATCAAAATGTCTCAGTCATACAGACACTGTACTAACTCTGTAAATCAACCAAATTAGTTTTGTAATGTGGCACATTACTCTTCACTTCTCAGAGATAAATAAAGTGAGGGTTGTGCATTTTTCAGGACACAGAGAAGCTTCTTAGACTTGCTTCGGTGTTTCTCCTACAGTTTATGGGTTGTCTACAAGGTATCTTAAACGTCATGTTTGTAAGACCAAAATTTAAGACTGAGTTTTGGACAAAGTGTTTACTGCATGTAAATATAATGGTAAGTAGTATATGTGTGGTTCTGTAAAGAAGTAGAATTTATGTAGGAAGAGGTAGTTAGTGGAGTATCATTTTGCCAACAGGCAAGTACTATAAAGCAAAAAATCAGTATGAGGTTTAGATTTATAGCTTTATAACATCAGAAATGTGGACTTTCATTGCAAAGAGCTTGACTCAAACTGACAAAAAGAAATTAAAAGATGAATGAATTAAATTAAAATGAATGTTTGTGGCAATTAATACATAACAATGTCAAAGTTAAGAGCATCTAACGACGTATAAGGCCTAATATGTATACAAATTGAATTCAAGACATTTTTAGACTTTATAAAAGGACCTTCATACAGGCTGGTTACATACATGACGAAACTGACCTGAAGCTGTTGCATCATTACATGACATGCTCTAACAAGCTAGCCTGTTAGCTTTCCTACGAGCTAACATCAAGCTTTCAAAAGAGCAGTGCGAACAGGACAGAAGACACAGCTGGCAGATAAATTATAAAAATACATACTATTCATTCTGTGACAATAGCACATTTTACTTATGCTAAGAAGGAGAACTAAGCCAAGTGTTTGCTTACTTACACTGACATTTAACTGTTAGCTAGCTAACAGTCCAAACGTTAAGAAACGCCAGCCAGTGACGCAACAAAAATAAATATTTAAGGGACCAATGACAGAGAAATGGTGCTTCTTGATGTACTTACCCGTGTGAGTTGTCTCAGAGTGAAGGACAGCATGTTTCCAGTTGTCAGGCCGGAGAAGATGCAGCTCAGCCAGGCGACACGCCGCTGACAGACTCAGTAAAGGGCTGTTTGAAGTTGTTGGCAACGGCAAGTTACGCCTATCCTGCCGAAAGGGATCATGGGAATCGTAGGCTATTGAGGAGATTACGCAAGACAGCACTGTGCCTACAAATGTATACATTGCTGTACCACAGACTGTGTACTGTACCAAGATTGCACTCCCTTTTTAATACTTTCATGTAGCTTATTTATGTTTTTGGTATCTCCTGGTATATTTTATTCATATTTTGTGTTGTTTTACATTTAATATTTGTTTATGCTTATTTTTTACTATTATTTTTAACATATCCTTTGTTTACTTACATGTATATTTGACTTTGTATATGGTTAAACTGTATTGATACTGTTTATTTGCTTACTTGTTTCCCCCAAAATTAAAAAATATTAATAATATTAATATTTTTTTCAAAATCAAACGGCTTGTGTAAATTTAAAGTGATGCTAAAGTGTTTTTAATGGGACATTTAAATAATTAATTAATCTGCATTAATACAGACCACACCACCCCCTTTTAGTAGCAACATCATGTTAAGTGACGACTCTCAGTTTAGTCTCACCTCCCCTTGTCATATAGAATAGAAGCAGGCTGATTATTTAAAAAGAAAAATAATCGGTTAAATACTTAAATACTTACTTTTTTTTTTAAATGACATCACAAGATGTTTTCAAACATGAAATATTGGCGGCAGAAAAACATTTGTGGTGCTGTTGCCTAACGTTTTAATACTGTCCTATAATAATCCGATTTTATCATCATATGTATTAATCATTGTGTCAATTCTTACCACAATCAATATCAATACTTGCTCACACAATGGAATTTTTAGTGCCAGATTACTTTGTTACCAGTATATATATATTTGACTAATCCATAAAACATTGCACCAAAAGCACATTAAACATGGATTTATTTTTTTTCCCCCAAAGATAATTCAAATGTGAACGTTTCAGCAGAAACAATGTTTGGACTAGTTTTTATTGATCATTATCCAAACTTACTCTTAATGAATGTTGTTGTCAGATTTTATAAAGTCCTCAAACCTTATTTCTTCAACTTTCAACATATGATGTTTCTATAGGACACCTTCTGATATTTTTTTTAAAATGAGGTCAAACATACTACTACACACACACACACAAACTTACACATATGCTCAGTGACCCAACATGCAATCATATTTTTCCCTTCACACTAAGCAGTACATAAAGATGTGTCCGCAACAGCTTGTCTGGTGATTCTTCACCAAACCGCTGTGTAACAAGAGGAGAACTCCAGAGAATCTGGGTTGCGGCGAGTCCATCAATCTCTGTGTCCTGACTGTCCACAGCAACTCGTGTAAGATACATGGACCTCCCTGGACCTCCATCTGAAAGTCATTGATCAAGAGCATAATAGGGTATTGAGCCAGAGTAAAATGAGGATTCAATTAGCATTGACTGTGTGTTTTCTAATGTAATACTGAGCACCATTAGTCAGATCAGAAGTATGGAGAGCAAAGAGCCAACAACTCCGCTTAGAAAGAGAAAAAGAGCCCAGAAGCAGACTGAGAGAGCACGAAAGGGGTTTGTTGTTTAACCCTTTGACGCATGAACTAAGCAAACCCCTTCAAATACACAACACGGGGCAAAAATGACCCGTATTCATGCAGGGCTGAGTGTTTCTTTGCTGTATCTTTTGAAATCAATTTATTTCATCATTATTTATTATTTCCAATTTTTTTATTTTTCCTTTCTTACTTTAGGAACACAACGCAATGTACAAAAAAAAGGTGAGTGCTTGCTTGAATATTAAATGATAAAATACCTTTCTTTCAAAAAAAATAATATTGCAAAGAAAGACAGGAAAGGAATATGGGTCAGTTTTATCCCATGTTGTGCATTGGAAGGGTTTTGTTATAAAAATGGGAATAAAGTTTTGTGATAATCAAAAACAAGTTAAAGGTTCAGTGTGTGATATTGAGTGACATCTTGTGGATGATGGCAACCAACTGAATACACCCTCAGCCTCCGCTACGGTGGCCACAAAAAATGCAAAAGGTCCTCATTAAAGGCAGTGTTTGGTTAGCCCGTTCTGGGCTTTTTAGCTAAAGAGATACTAACTCTGGTCCTCAAACAAAGAAGGTGTTGTTAATTGTGAAGCGATGATGTGAAGATGAAGAAGGAACAGTAATGCACCTTAATACTGGATGCCGCCCACTATAAAATGGAAAAAAGGAGAAGAGGAAGTCCGTTTGGAGTGGTAGAGCAACATGGTGGACTCTGTCCCCAACCCATTCCACGTGTGGATGTAAACAGCTCATTGCAAGGTAACAAAAACATATTTTCATGTGATTATACACCAATGAAAACACAATTATGAATATTAGATTTAATTTATGTAATTAGATCATCTTAATCCCCCTAAATTGTAAACACTGCACCTTTAATTGACCAATGCCTGGAATACTGAATGATAAAATTCATGTATTGCAAAGATATAGAAAAGAACTTAATAACTCTTCTGGGTCACTTTTGACCCCATCAGAAGGGTTCAGGTGTGTGTGAATAATATTGGTTGAAATTATAACTGTAAAACCCATAATAAAACTGTCAATAAAAAATTGAGGAAGCCACGTAGAGGTTTATGTGTAACTCAAATATATTTACTCAGGTGAGCAATTCTTTGTTTGCTTGACCAAACAAACAGAAATCAGTCTTATTACTTCCAATGCTCATTTTTCTGTTCATTTCCAGGGTAAATGTCATTAAAATTAAATCAGATAGCTCCTTCGGGTCCAATTACTGTACACAGTCTCACATTATTGGTTATTATGTACTTCTTAAAACTCCTACCATAACAAACTTTCCCTCAATATATTTTTAAAATTAAAATTACATATCTTCACAGAAAGCTTGGGCAAAAATTCCTAATCAGCAAAGTAAAATGTAACTTAATTCATAATAGCACCCTTGCCGAGTTAGATAACGTGAGAATGCGGCACAGTCTGAGCCTCCAGCCTCAATCTGGACACATTCACCCAGAAGAAGACAGACAGTTTAAGAGATTTTAATGTGCTTTTTCATACAGTATATTGTATCCAGCATAGCATTTCTCATACATATAACTCTCCTTATATCCAGGGTTTGAAAATGTAAAGCTGAGAGGATGATTAACAGTCAGTCTACCAAAACATTATGTCTGCCATACAGCACAGCCGCCGCAGAGGACACACTGATCCCAGCAGTTTTCAACAGAGGTCTCCAACTGCAAAAAGTAATAACACAGAGAAACAAATATCTAAAAACAATAAGTGTGCTGAGGTGGAGTACATTATTTACAGAAAGAAATCTAATAAAAACAGAAGTAAATACAAAGTTGGAAAATAAGTCAGAAATCAGCCATATCCTAACCATCCATAACTCTGATTATATTTTATTTAAATCCACAATTCACAGCTTTTGAGAGAGGCAAAAAACTGTCCCCTGCTTCTTCACTGGAATCCGTTTTTTATCATCATAATCATCTTCATTATTATTGTCTTTCCCCCCCCCTCTTTTCAGTTCAGTCTCTCTTATCCAAAGTAAGGGTGCTCACTTTGGAAGTTGTAGTCCGGACACACTTTCTGAACCAGCTTGTAGTCGATGCTGAAGAAAGAGATGAAGATGCAGATCACCTTGAAGGGTTTGGCGCAGAGCCAGGCAGCGTGGGACTGGGTGTGTTCCGTGAAGCAGGTCTGAGACGGGTCGTACAGGCAGGGTTTGGGCTTCTTGGACCTGTTGGTTTTCTCGTACTCCACCCGGCAGTTAAAGGTCTTTACCTCTTTGGGGTCGATGGTGGACTGCTGGGTCTCCTGGATCTGGATGTCCTGCTGGGTGTGGGGGTGGAGCTGCTGCTGCTGCAGGACCTCAAACTCCACCACTTTGGTCGGCGGCACGATGCTGACCGACACGTTTCCCAGGCTGGACGAGTTGTGGCGGAAGTAAACGGTGAACGTCCCATTGATGTGGTCCACGATCTTCCCTGTTACCAACAAGCTGAACTTCATGGTCTTGACGTTGAAGTAGAAGTCTCCCCAGCCGAAGATCTTCTTGGTCTTCATGGCTGTCTTTAGTGAGGGCTTGCGCTTGGAGCGGTAGCCTGTCTGATCCAGAAGCAGGGACTGGTTCCGGGCCGAGTCGTATGGGTTAAAGAAACTGTAGGTGGGTGGCTTGGTTTTCATGGGGGTCTGATCGATGGATGTGGAGAAGACGCGGGTTTGATACGGAGGTTTAACCACTCCTCCTGTCTTTCCTCCCACTGTGCCGTATGGAAATGTCTTCATCACGGACCCCACTGGATGCAGGTCTGAGAAGTCCACCTGCTTCTCCAATCCTTGGACCTGGACAACCAGACAGAAAGAGACAAGAGGAACAAATCTTTACGAACAATGTACCAGAGACTAGGAATTTCTGCAGATATTCCAAACTTCAGGGTAAAGTATGGTCAAAAGGTAGGACTTGTATGTTCACATTTAACCCAGCTGCCAGAATAAAATACCATACAATTACCATTGTATGTTTCTGCAAAGTGTGGATACCTATAATTTCAAGGGTTCTGAACAAAAAACTTTCATATCAACATTTCTAGATGCATGTATATTTATTGTGTTTTAAATGCTCATGGTGCTTTTCAGCTGTGTCTCAGAATTTACATTCACATATAACTATTTAAACACACAGTATGGAATTTATGTTTCTAAGTGTCTCTCAATCAAAACAATAGAGAGCCTAAACCCTGCGCGATGGGACCTTACTTCAGACTAAATATATACGAAAGTCATTGGCAAGAATCAAAACATTTTTCAGCCCTGGTTGAATTATGCCATCAATTATACATACTGTATGTTTTTCAGTTCAAAAGATAATGTCACAAGTAAGAAAGTTGCAGTTTGTCGTAAAGATAGTAAAGTACCATTTAGTTTCATTTGCATTTCTCGAGAATGAGTAAAAAAGTATTGAAAGAGGTGAAAATCCCCACAAGTCTGGTCATGTTGAGAGCTGCAGAGGCATGTTAAGTGGCTCTGAGCAGTTTGTGGAGAGACAGCGTTAGGATGACGCCACTAACATGCTTTTCACAGTGTGATACAGTCTGCAACGGTTTTACGATAAACTGGGACTTTCTTGACTTGCAAAATTCTATTTTAAATCGCCAAACGTCATATGTGTAACTGATGGCATAATTCTCACAGTTGACTACAGTATATATTTTTTTATTATTTTCTATTTCCAACAGAAAGTGCACCGGAAAGGGCAGGATTTAAGTGCTCTATAAGATGTAGTAGATGACATGAAGTAGCGGGGAGATCATGGGAGTTTGTTGATGTTCACAGATGAGGTAATATATTAAAGTTTTATTCGCATTCTGTTTTGTGATGTACAGTGCTTAACAAATGTATTAGATCGCCTGTCATAAAAACTAGAAAACATATCATCATCATGAAGTGCTTTAATTCAGACTCTTTGATAGAAGAGAAGTCACAAATTAATCAAGCATAACATTCAACCACTAAAACTAATTTTCCTGATCAGGAATGCAAGTAAATAATTATAATTTGAATCTAAATCAAGAAGTAATAATGTGCTTTAGTATTTTTTTCTGTTGTTTTGTAAAACAGTAAAGTTGAATTAATAATTATATTTTAGCATTCAAAATATCATTTCAGGTTAACCCTATACAACCCAGCCACTTCCTGCCATAAGAAAATGCCTTCAACGACAGCTTACATTGAGATTATATGTACAACGTCAACATTTTATTCTGCCAATTGTTCACACTATACAGGTCACAGTGTGGCGCTCAAACTGAATGTCAGCTTTTTCAAAACATAATTACGCTTATGTTGTGTTCTATTCAAACAAGATGCCCTTGTCCTCAAATTGTTGACAAAAAGACAAAGGCAGTGTTTATGCAGTTTTTATTTAGACCAGAAAGCAAGAAGAGGATAGAAATGATGGAGCTTGCAGATGGCTGGGAAGAAGCAGATAATATGGTCTGATCTGCTGCAGATTTGAATTTTTAGTGACACAACACATAAAACTCTACTCCATTAATATTAAACTGAACTGACGCGTTGGAACCTACAAAGAGTTACTGATCAGCTTGTCCACGCATATGGCGTCCAATCCAAAGGCGCTAAATTACCAAAAAATGTTCATCTTTTTTTTACATTCAAACAGAAAAGAAGGAGCTAACCTTTAAATATACTGCGACTGAACCGATGAGCAAATTAAGACAGAAAACTAGGAATAAATCAGGTTTTCCTAGTAGGAGGCGTTGTGGAAATATTCTTATTGATATTTGGATTACAGTGACATTTTATACACACAAGCTTCAGCCACAACTCTTGTTAATCACTCTGCACTAAGATTTATTGCCAGCGATAATTATAACACTGATGATTATGAGCTGTATGATAAGGTTGGGTGGCCCTCCTTCTCTGTAAGACGTGTCAGACACCGAGTTTTATTTATTTATTTATGTATTTAATTTACGAGACCCTTTGTGTTTTTACCACCTTCTATCACTTCACTGTTGTCTTTTAATGTGGGCTCTTACACAAATGACTGCATTATGTTACAGGTGTCAGCTGCTTTTACCGAGATTGGAAAATCAAATTTCAATAACTGTGCACCTGCAACTTGGAACAAATTGCATAAAAGATTTTAAACTCACTTCATTTTTTATCTTCAAGGCATTTTCCATCTTTAATCACATTTCACTTGTAGCGGTTCCTGTTTTAGCCAATTCATTTGTTTTGTATTTTAATGACTGCAATTATTCTTAAAGTTGTATTATTTCACTGAATTGCCTTTTATTATTTTTATTGTTTATTTTATTGCTTTTCTTTTACTCAGCTATATTGAAAACGTGGCATTCACATCAATATGCATTCCAAGTTGAAATTTTGTAAAAATCTGGACTAACGCGGGAATACGAATGCGATTGTATCATTTGACAATTTATCAAAAATAAATAAATGTAAAATATTAAAATCCATCTTCTAAAAATGAAAAGATTTGTTTTTCCCTCCTTTTAATATCAACACAAATGGAGTATTTTGAGGTTTGAGGTCGTTTGTTTGGATGAACAACACCAGTAATCTGAAAAATCATCCACTCTGGGAAGTTTTGATGTGCATGTTTTACAAATATGTGTAATTTCCTATATCATATGACCAATCAGCTGAGTGAAAACATAGTTGAAGGCTGTTACAAAACACACTTTTTGTTTATCATTTATGGGCTGACAAATAGGGCTGTGTAGTATGACGGTATATGTTGTGTAACAACAGAAAAACATCTATGGTTTGAAATGTTTATCATTATCAAGATAAACATTTCTTTTGTCTTTAGGGTTTATTTAGTTCACATTATCAAAGAAAACACAAAATATTTTGTTTTGTTGTTTCACTTAACCTTTACTTCTAACTTTACATATTCTGATGTTGAAAAAAATGAATGTTTTGAATGGTTTACCTCTAGATTCCTGAACTGTTCTGACGTGTATGTCAAGTCCTGACCATAAAGAACAGTTTAAAACCACAGATAACCTTCTGGCTTCTTCAACTTCCACTTAGGCCCGAAAATCAGCCTTTAAACTTGAAAGTACTAATGATTTGACATTTATCGTGATGATTATCGACATCAGTTGATATGATTATTCTCATCATGATAACATTTTTGGCCACATCATCCAGCCCTATGAACTGAAAATCTGCACAATGGTTCTATAAAATTTAACATATAATAAGAAATAGGCCATTCCATGTTTATATGAATTTACAGAATATTTTCTATATGGTAATATGCATCATTTTCTGGATATTAAATTACCTTGTGGAATATGAGCTTTTGACCACATTGCACAGGCCTAATGAGAAACATGTTCTATTTCCTTTAATATTCTTAAATGTTGTACAGTAAAGGTCACTTAGCTGCAGAGAACTTTCTATCTCCCAAGATGTTTTTTTAGCCTCCAAGTTGAGACGTTGCTATGTTTCATCTCCTGAATTCCAGAAAACAAAACTGTCTATTTTTGTTAACACACTTTAATTTTGTTGTCAGTGTTGCTCCAGAGAGCAAAACAACTCTGCATGTAAGGTAATGGATGTGAGCCTTTGTTTGCTCTGACAGCTTTCTGCCTTTAATCCACAGCCTAGGTGGTTATTCACAGGGCGGATTGACTGGAAATCTTCTCTGCTCCCTTTCATGTCTCATCAATCACATCACTGCCATGCTCCCATCCATATGCATATATGTATGCACACACTTTAAAACACGCACACACATGCACACATTCGCACACATGCAGACTTCAAGCTTGAAGCTGTCATCAAGTGACAGCAGGAAGTATTACAACTATTCGAAGGGGTTACATGTGCTTCCCCTGAGGATGCATTGGGATGGAGTTTAAACTATTCTCCAAGTGGGTAAACAACCCAAAAAAAATAAATGAAAACAGTGTTTCAAAACAAGTACAGGATCAGATCTTTGTCTCTGTTCTGGACAGTTTTTGTCTCCCTTCATTCATTTCCAGCGTAGTGGAACCGACAGGTTTGTACCGAAGCCCTCGTGTGTCATCAATCACTGAACCTAATAAAAACTCTGTATTTGTAGAGGTAACTGTGCAGAACTCAATAGAGCCCCCAATGTATTCAGTCATTCAATTAATGTATCTATTTCTGTTGGCCATTCATTAACATGCCTGCAGAGCTCATTTCTAAGTAGATTGATTGAGGGGAAAATAACCTGAAGTTTATTGAGCGGCGGAGGAATGAATTACAGAAAAAAGAGCGATGCTGATAAATGACCGGTGACTGCAAATAATGACCCGCTGAAGAGTTTTAACAGACCCCTGGCTCCCTTTGGTGCCATGACCAGGGGTGTCACAGTAGGGGGGGTAGTGGGACTGACTACCGGGGGCCCCAGTGGTGAGGAGGATCCTTAAAAGCCTGGAATGAAAGGTTTCATTTTTGTTTGTATTTTTTACACTTATAAGTAATTAGTATTATAACCATCAACTGCATAAAAAAGTGGATAGACCCACCATAACGTCACCCACTGGTTTTTGACGCTCTTTCTGAAGCCTCGAGTTTACATTTTGGCCGTTGCCATGTTGGATCTTTGGGGCCAGGAGTGACCGTATTTGGATGCGAGGGCAGAGCTGGAGAAGTGCAAAGGGGTGATGGGTGAGCTAATGCTAACAGCTAACTTACTGACACGGTAAAACTGTAAACTTAATCAAACAATTGTGTAATAAAGTCATTTGATGTCTTGTTAGTGTATCTTATTAACCACAACTACAGTCTGTCTGTCTGCCAAGAAAAAAATATGTTTCATTCAATAAACAGAAACTCGGAAAGTCTGATTCAGTAACATTATTCAATAACACCTGTCAATCAAAGTCCACTCTGCAGTCATCAAAGTCTGAATCTTATTAACAGAGGAATATTTTACAGATGGACCAACAGTACTTATTAGAGGGTCAAAATAAAGCAAATGAGATCAGATTGACTCCTGGAAAACATTATTGACTTGGCATTTTTTAGAGGGAAGTTCAAATTAAGTCTATGGGAGTCAACATCTAGTGGCCGTCAGCGGTATTACTCTTTAGTTCACTCCTTACTTTCCCAGTAAGCTGCCATGTTTGCTTAGCATAAGTTTGGTATCGATGGATTCATTGCAATCTCAAGATACAATGCATATGATATCACCGGCTTCACTAGCTTAAAAACTAGCCCCCAGTGGCCTTCAAAAAACCTTAATGTCAAAGGTTATATTTGTAACTTTAAAATTCAAAAATTACCTCCGTCTATCAACAGAGGGGGGCAGCATTTTTACCAGTGGGTTGTGGTGTTATAGTGTCACTGTCATACTGCAGAAGCTGGTCAATATGTAGGTATGTGGGGTATGCTTGACAATTAGCATGCTATCGGTATTAGCACATATTTCCATGTAGCAGCACCTAATGAACCAATCACGGCTGCACAGACAGCACTGCATCTTCTTCTTTACATCATGTTGGACTGAAGGTAGACTGGACACTACAGTGACTCACTGGTCACTCTAGTGGTACAAAGTGGTATTACAACACAGAACCAAGTGGGGATAGCTGGTTAGCATGCTAATGTCGAATATATCATGGCAATACAATACAGTGAAATCTCTGGCATAATGTCAGAAATGTTATTTCTTGACACTCTGATGACAATTTTAGGTCATTTTAAAATATATTAAAGTAGACATATTATAAATAGATCCTTTAATGTCAGATAATCTACCATCATTGTCAGAGGTTACAAATAAGACAAGTAAACCACAAACTGACGAAGCCAATATTCCAAGATCATGGTGATACATGTACAGTTGTTGGCTCAGTTACTTGAAATGTTACTTGAATGTTCAAAAGATGCGTGAGGAACATGGATCAAGAGAGGAAGGGGGCCCACAGAGACTGCCCTAAACATATAAGGGCCCAGAATTCTGTGCTACAGCCCAGGCCGATGGAGTGGTCTTGCAATTTTTAAGTTTGTGAATTGATGATTTGAGCTGACTTTGCTGTTGACAGGTAGGATAAGCTACAGTTGACGGCAGAAAAACATCAGAATACATACAGCAACAAACAGTGTGTACAGTGTATGCAAGACGGGGACTTCCTGTGAATGCGCTGTCAGCAGTGCTGTCAGCTAGCTCCATGTGTTGCCATCTGTCAGACTCTGCTGGTGCAGTCCTAATCATTTCTCTAGCTGAAGGCACAGAGCTCGAACTAGCACCATCATCATAATCCTTAACCATCTTCAGCAGCAACATCACACCATGAACCTCAACTTAACCCTCAGGGTCAACTGTATCAAGCGCAGCCAGTTAAAAAATGACTTCATGTATGGGTCTGAGGTTGGCACAAGTGTTTCTGAGGGGAAAACGCAACTGTACACAGTCAGCAACTTTAACAAACATCGATTGAATGGAAAAAGATGAGCATGGAGACAGGGCTTCTTCTGTGGCATGGAAGTAATAAAATGCCAACAGAAACCAATAAATAGATGGACTTTCTATTAGCATAAATATGAAATTTTTTGTGCTTGACAGTAAATCCATTTAGAGGGTGAGGATTTGTTAGAAGAAATATCAGATATTTTCTCGTGACATGAAATCCATACGCTATAGACTTTTTGCAAAACAGCGGATGTTTGCTATAAGGTCATATCAGGCGGCTGCAACCAGCAAGACTGACGTTTGAAAAACACAGCTTCACTGTTTTCCTCCTCCTCAGCCTCTATTCAGTCTTGTTACAATGAGTGAGAAGGAAGTTTTCCAGCAGCAGACAGTGATGCACGCGCACACACACACACACACACACACACACACACACACACACACACACACACACACACACACACACACACACACACACACAATGTAGGTACAGTTACACAATTACAGAACAGCTCACGTATTCATCAGCTACAATTGAATACTAATTATGTTACACATTTGATTACAAGCTTCAGAGTAACAACAATATATCCTATTATGGTACCCTTTTTACATTTTAGTCCCTCACATCAAATTCTAATTTTATTAGTCACACACAACCATGCACAGTACGACATCCAGTGAAATGCTTTTTACGACTGTCTGTAATATTAAAATAGAATTTACATGAACTCAAATTCACTTGATACTGACTAGAATTACTTAATAAAAAGAGACGAATATAAAAAAGGAAGCTACCACAAGGGTAACAAAAGATAAGTGACAGCAACTGTATGGCTTTGGTTTTAACTACTTCAGAGCAGGTTATGGGGCCATATAAGACATTCACCTGTTATATATACATTTGGTCATATTAAAGCAAAGTAAATTAATAAAAAAGTAAGTTTAATTGTTCAAAATGTGTTTTTGAACTTAGATACTGGAATCACACAGTCTGTAACAGTTTGAGAGACAAGCAATCGTGACTTTTTATTGTAAGAATATAGCCGTCATTATTTATAGGGAAAGCGCTTGTCAAAATAATATTTAAATCATCAGTAACTATTGTGTGAGCTTCTGGTAAAAACATTAACCTGTCCCATCTTCAAAGTTTCCTCAAAGATCCTCATAAAACATTGCTGATTTGACAATGTGTCTAGTTTTACATGTTTGTAGCTCAACAACTCAAAAAAAAAAACCCAAACTAATTTCTGAACATTATTATTAAAGTGAAGGGAAGTATACAAATATAATACAGGTAAGAAGAACGCTATACATTACAGAAAAATATGACGTGTGAGAACAGTGTTGTTTCTGTTTCAGCCAGACTTTAACACCTTGATTAAAAACATTAAAATTGTGGTTGGTAAGTTGTTCCACAGTTTTGCTCCTTTAACAGAGAACGCTGATTGTCCAAATGAGGTTTTACAACTTGCAATGTGACAGTAACCGTTTACTAAGGTCTGTGTACTGACTCTATTCGACTGTGGATATTGAGAAATAAATTCATTTAATAAAGACGGAGCCTGACCATGTAGGCATTTAGAAATAAGCTTCAGGTTTGAATAATTTATGAAACTTTCAAAGCTGAATATATTGTGTTTCTGCAGGATGTGACAGTGATGCCATCGCAGTGCCTTTTTGTACATAGTTTTTATTGCCTGATTATACAGTGATTTGACAGGTTTTATAGGTGTTGGTGAGGTTTGTGACGAGGAGGTGATACAGTACGACAGAAGTGAGAATATCATGGAATACATATAAAGCTGTGCTGCGCCGAAAGACAGATACTTTCTAATAAATCTAAAGCTACATTTTTTTGCAAGTACTATCCACTTGTTTATCAAAATGTGAGTGAGTTTCTCATTTTTGCACTGTTTATTTATGGAGAAACAGACTGAGACAGTTTTTTTGACATTCAGTGTCAGGTGAGAGGACTCAAGCCACTGTGATACAGAGCAGAAGGATTCAGAAAGCTGGTCAGCAGCCTCGCTAGTTTATGATGTATAAATGACT
>JAPQRN010000021.1:6662934-6675785 GCA_037367275.1 Coranthus polyacanthus
TTGACCCTCGTACATTGAGTTCTTCCTCTAAGGTATGAGTGAAACCACTGTAAAGCGTGATCAGAGAAATTAAATGTAGGCAGTTTGGACATCAGCATGTTGTGGTTAACAGTATTGAAGTCTTCTCTTAAGTCTACGCACCCACAACATGGCCTTTCTCCAAAAAGCCTTTTATTTTTTCAATTAGATAACAATTTGCATTCTCTGTATGAACGTCTGACTCTAAATCCGAATTGTTCTTGACATAGTAATTGATTTGTCTCTGCTACATTTTTTTCCAAAGCCTTCGAGATCACAGGAAGAATAGCAATGGGTCTATAATTCCGTGTCAAATCTGGTTCTCCTGTTTTAAAAATTGGGAATGCTGTTTTCCATAACTTGAATTACTTTTGTCTGTTCTAAACTGCTGGACTTGACTAACCGACTAGCAAAGTAAAAGATCTGAATCTGAATGTGAGACAGGAGTAAGGACATAAAATTCGTAATCAAAAACACAAACCAATTCAAGAATGACCTAAATCAATTACAATTTCAGCGGACACCTGACTTGAGAGGATGGTATCAGTTCTCTCTTATGGCCATAAGGTGCTGCCAACCTAACATAATGCAACGTACACAGGAAAAGTCAGACTTCAGGGCTTTCTCAGTCCTAAGTGAAACCACAGACTCATTATTTTCCATTTTCAGACACAGTTTGCTTAGGTTTAGACACTAAAACGGTGTGACTAGTCACCAGAAATACCTGATTAGGTTTGGGCAACAAAACTACTTTAAAGTAAGTTTAAAGCAGAAATAAATAAGTGTTCAGAGTTTTTCACACCACAGAAAAATGTAACATCAACCATCCATCCAAACTGAAATAATTAGAATATTCAGTTTCAAAATCATGAAAAAATAAGCAGTATTTTTTGCTGAAGAAGCAGCGTGTAGTACGAGCACATGGGGGACGCACCAAAATGTATTTTAGCCACCTGAAAAGGGCCAACCTGGAAAAAAATCAACATCTGTTTAAGTGTATCCTATATCCAGAATATTTCCATTGCATTATCTTGCCATCAGACTGCCCTGAAGCCACTGTATCACTCTCTTCAAAACCACCAGACTCACATGACGAAAGCCGTAATTTTACCTCACAGAACACAGGACTGTGTGGTTAGTTTGGAACAGATGAAAAATAGTTACATACTTTTCCCCTTAAGGCCCTTTTAGGTCGGTGGATCATATTTAAAAATATCAATGATAGTCAATGGGGCCAAAAGGGCTCCAGGAGGAAGAATACAAGGACAGTGGATTTTTTTTTTTCCAGTGTTGTTGCTGAAATTTCAAAATTCCTTAAAAAATGAACATCTTTGCCAGATATCATCATCTCAGCATAAAAAACTGCCAAAATGAGAGCAAAAATATAATTGAGAAGCCCTAAAAGGGTTGCAAGAGGACCTGAGGGTTAACTAAAAAGCCCAGAACAAATACGTGCCAAGGTACATTACTGTCACCTCTACAGCTCGAATGAGGGACTTTCACATTTTTTGCTTCCACTGTAGGTGATTACGGACGGCTATTCAGTCACTGCTGGATGCCACGGAATATCACACACTGAACCTTTAAGTTTAGGAAAAGCTCATGGCTTGAATTAGAATAGACCGTTTCACAGCATCACAGTGAAAGGCTTTCTGGCAGAAAGCCCCGAAGGCAAGCTTCTGCCGTGTGCACTTCACACATGTCAACATGGCATTAGTGCTTCCTCCATTTAGGAATGAAATTCCTGTTTGGCAGGATGCTGGGGGGATTGTAGTAGAAGATGGAATAAGTATTGTGGTGGACTTATACATATGTATGATACGGGCAACTCAATAAGAGAACAATCATAGAAAGAACAATCAAATTACAGAGCTTAGGAGATAGAGGGAGATGGTGAAGAAAATGTTATTAGTGGAGAAGTGAGATGAGGAGAGGGAAGAGTAAGGAGATCTTGAACATTTTCTAGGAATGGGGAACATTAATCATCTTTAACTTAATTTGGAGGTTCATATGAGCAAAAAGCATCTTTAGCTGCAGCGCAGATGGGAGGCCTATAACCCACCTGTGAGTACAGACAGGAATGAAAAGCAGGGATTGTTTAATGAGGAGATTACGAGTGACGAGACAGTAGTGACAGAATTAGAGGATGAGACACAGAGAGGCAGATAGAGAAGGCTTCAGACAGATGGAAATAAAAAGCGTCTTCAGTCCAACTTATTAAGTAGAGAAGGTCAGATGTGCTCCAGAATTGACTGCTGAAACCTGATATATCACATGCCACCACAATTAAGATCTCTTTTTATCATTAAGGAAGCTCTGGATCAATGGCAACACCTCTGTCTCCCGTCTCTCTCTCTCACTGACTCCCTCTCTGTCTATCGCATGTCTGACTTTCCCTCTGCAGATTCACAGTCATCTATAACTTCCACCTCTTCTTGATAGTAAGAGTATTCAGAGGAAATGGTCTTCACACTCACATCTGACTCCCTCTCCTTCCCTCCCTCCCCCTGAGGATTGATGAGAAGATAAGAGCCACTTGTCTCTGAGCTCTCCAAGGCTTGTTCTTTTGTTTAATTGGAGTTTTATTGGTGACAATCAATTCATTTCTATCTGTGCTCCAGGCTGCATTGATCTGCTGTCACAGAGGAGTCAAATGTACACATCCACTCCCACCTCTACAAACCACAAGCTCAGACACTTCTGAAGCTTCTCAAAGAGTTTTGTTTTTAACTTTCTGTTTCTACTATTTCACTGCTTTTTGTGATTAGATACAGTAATGACTTATTACATTTTTTCGTTTTCAGGTTTCATTTTCTCCCACAAGACTCAGAGATTCAGTTGTGAGCAGGCAGAGGATGTTAACTCGGGATGGGTTATGTGGAGCTAAATGCACATCTGCTTTGTAGGCCATGCAGTAAATGCTCCCTCACAGAGTCAGCTGAGTGTGGAAAGCTGAACATGCTCTTTTATACAAACATAAACTCAGATTTTGAGATGAAGATGTTCAGCTTGAGGTGTGTGTTGTGTTTAAAACATTTAACGCCTTTCGTTTCAACTATAACAATTCGGAATATGAAAATGAAAGAAAGAAAGGAAATGACTACAACTAAAACTGGCTGTGAAAAAATATTTAACTGAAATGATAATAATGAAACTTGAAAAAAAAAGAAAAACACAATGAATAATGCAACACAAACAAAGATAAAATAGCAGGTAAAATCAGCTTTGTTTTCATTTTCCCCCCAATGTTAATGGTTCATGGCGTAGAAGAATAAAATGATTTTGCTCCACATGGGACCTTTAATAAACATATTTGGTCTCAAGCCATTATTCATTCTTCCATAATACTCAAAAAACACTAAAACTAAAGTAAAATCAAATTAAAATTAGTGAATTTCTCAAATAAAGATAAAATAATGTATGTACAGTAAAAAACCCTAAAAACTAAAATACTGAATAATAATAAAAATGAATGAAAAATTTCAAAACTACTGCCTCGCTTTGAGACTACCTTGCAATAACTGAGCAGTTCTTTATTTATGAAAGTCTTCACAAGGCTTCACCTGTGCTTTTGACTGATGATGTATTTCTGCTGGCGGCACTGGACTGTGACATCCAGTGTGCACTGGGGCACTTTCTTTTAAACTGAGTGTGAAGCAGCTGCAACAAAAAAAAAAGGTCAGTTCCTCCACATTTAAGTCCAATGTCATCTGGTAGAAAACAGTGCACTGTGCCCTTCAGGTTAGGAACATGAGTCATGGACAGTTCAAACATCGGTCATTGAAGAGACAGATCAACAGGTAGAATGGACAATGAGGCGATGAGTCTAAAGACGAAGCTGTGGGTTTGTAATGTTTAAGCCTCAACTGGTCATGAGCTCAAGATAATGAAAGAAGAATTAAACTACTCACACAGACAAAATGTCCATCATAAGCAAATGATAAAAAATTTTTTTTATGGAAACAGGATATACAGTATACGCCCATGTGCATAGACACATGGATATAAACATACATACCAGGGTTGTAATTAATCATAGAAAAATAATGTGTCACAAAAATTAGTGTAGCTTCATCGCAGTCTATGATGCCTCTTGACCCCACAGGTCACTGAACATGATGCACCCACTGTAGTTTTGTAAACATGATAAAAGTGGATGTCAAAAGCTTGATTGGCCCAGAGAATGAAAATGCTATATGTGAAAAAGCTGAGATGGAACTCCGTTCTGTCAGGTTTCTGCAGTAAGGAAGTTTTGTACTGTTGGAGCCTGACATCTCAGGTCAACCCAAAGCACTCAGCAGCGAGCTCAGAGGTCAGACCTGCATAACCCCATGATGATAAAGTTACTGTGAACAACACGTTTTGAGATGCGAACAGAGTAATGCCCCTTTTCTACCAACAGGAACCTGGTGCTAGTTTAAGGCCAGTGCTAGTGCTGATGCAAAGTTGGTTCTTGGCTCGCCAGATGTAAACACACAAGACCCGGGCGGTCAGAGCTCATTTTTACGGCGGCGAGAGCAGCCTTATCTCGGTAGTGCTTTTGAAATATCCCACCGGCTCTGATGGGTCCGTGGTGGCGAAACATGAGATGTATTTTGTGCTTTATACTAACCCAGCAATAGCAGTAATTAGAAAATTCTAACTAACAGTTTTAATTTTTTATCTTTAAATGAGGATAGACTAAATGTTTAAAACACCCCAGTAAATGTAAATCAACACAAACTACAGATGGCATGGAAATAAATCAACACCTCTCGAAAACATTAAATGCTTTATACAATATAACTGCATTATTTTTATCTAAACAAATGAAGTAAACTGTCAAGTCTACATATAAAAGCCTTATTACAGTTGAAGGATTGTCAAACATCCAAAGCTAGAGAGACTATAATTATATATATTATTATATGATATAATTATATGTCATGTTTAACCACTAAAGACACATCAGAGGCAGTGGCTGCGGTAAAGGACCAGTAACTGAATGGGTCATGTGTGAGTTGACAGCCGCTAGCTGCTATCTAGCAGCTAATATTAACAGCTAGTGGGACAGCCAGTATGCCTTGATTACTGTCGGTATAACTGGGGGATCAGCAACGAACAGATTTATCACAGCAAGTCCTTTAGAAAAGTATGTTGTGTTTGGACAGACAGTTCTGCACGGATGCCTGCTGCCTCGATTTTACGTCTATACTGGAGCTCATGTTTTATTCTTGTTTAGCTAGATTAGACAGACTACGCTAACTCTTTTTTTTTTTAAATGGTGGTCACAAAGTTTTAGTCGGCCTTTTCGTCACGATAGTCCCGCCTCCAGCCCTTGATGTATCGGTTCTTGGTTATAGTCCCGTGGTAGACCTGCAAAGAGTTGGTTCCACTCTGCAACCAGTTTTCCTGGCCCCGAGCCGGTCGTGTGGTGGTCGAAACAGAAAGAACTGGTTCCAGATTAGGCACTGGCTCCAAACTAGCCCTGGAACCGCCTCGGTGGAAAAGGGGCATAAGTCTCTCTGTGACAGGTTAACCAGCTAAACCGCTAAATGGTGATATATGCAGGTAATTTTGATTAATTACTCACAAAGCATGTGAGTTAATTTTTTAATGTGGCAGTTTCCTTTGCAGGGATTTAGTCATTTTAATACCACAGCTCGCTTCCCCACATGCAAAGATTCCACCAAAAAAACTTCATTCAATCATTTTGCAAAGGTACTGTAACTGCATCTTGTACTTAGCGCCTTCCAAGACAAGTGCGATTTACTTAAAGAAATAGAAATTAACCAAACACCCCAAAGAGTTTTTACCCCCATTCCAGAATGATAGTGGGTTGAGCGAGGCCTATCTCCAGCCCTGGCACAGCACTAATAAGGTGTGGAGATGGGTCTGGCTATGGAAGACTAATGCAGCAGAATCACACAAAACAGTGTCAGTGTTTCTATTGTCTGTATACAGGTGTGTCTTATCTCAGCGTTTTTTTGTACCAGCATAGAGTGTATCCTGGTTTCTATCAGTGTAATCCAGGATTCTCAAAGTAATCAGAAATAAAGACACTGGAGCACACATAGGCTTTCTACGAGACAATCCTTCATTTTTGATGTATGAGCTGGCATGAACCTATTTGGACATTTTATTGAACAACAACCATTGCAAATTTGCATGAATAGTATGAATAGTTCTGATGTAAAATATCAGTATTTTGCACTTTAGTGTTTATCTGTCTCACTCCTGGTGTGTAAATACCTTTAAAGGTATGCATTATCCAGAAATCAAATGCTTTCCCAATATGAAAATAGACTAATAGAAAAAAATAAATTATTATTCTAAAGGATCTTCCTACCTCACTTCAGCTTAGGCTTTTGGGCCTAAAGACTGTGGAAATGGTGATTGATTTTTTTCTATTAGACTATTTTCAATGTAAGAAAAAAGATGACACGTTTCAGTTATTGGTGATCTAACATTAGTCAGAAACAGTGGTAACATGTGTCTACCTCTTTGTTTTATTGTGTGGTATGTGCTGCATGAGCTGATATAATTTGATTTGATTTGCCTTCGTGTACTGCAGACATGTCAAACAGAACTCCCCCACCTGACTGCCACAGTGCCAGGTTACTCTAACTAATCTAATGCAACCAGGATCCTTGATACTAATGTGTAAGTAAATGCCTGTAATGCAGGAGCCACCACGAGGTAGCAGAATAAATAGGCTCATCGTTGGGACAATGAGCACCTCTGACATTGAGAAGAACTGGTTCTCCTCAGTTTACTAGAGCCATTTGAGTTGGTTTGGGTGCACATATTACGTCACACGCGGCCCGCTGTGGCACCCAGAGGTCTCACCCCAGAAACGACACCCCTCATCTGTCCTACGAACACCATGGGATCCTTTTGTAAATTCTGCAGGTTGTAGCCACAAAGAGAATGTTTTTGTTCCATTGCTTAGTCTGCTCTCCACATCACCCAAACCAGAACAAACAAGAGGAAAAGATGGATTATGTCTTTGTACAAAGCAGGTCACAGACACTCTGGATGTAACAAAGAGTGCTCTTTTCTACTGTAACTGTTACATTTTGGGAGGCAAATAAGACAAAGAAAGTTGAACAGGACACGTTTAGGCGCTGGTAGTCAGACTGTGGTTCAGACGTGTTACATTTTACCAGCAGCAAGACAAATCTGTTTTGACAATGATCATATAATAAGAAAAAAAATGGGCGAACTGAAAATGACATTTAATTACATAAAGCAAAATAAAGCCAGGAGGAAAAAAGATAAACCAGTAGGGGGAAAATGGAGAGAGAGAGAGAGACAGACAGAGAGAGAGGAAAAAAGAGAAAAAGAAAAGGCAGTAAAAGCGATTTCGCAGTCCAGTGGTGTCGCTGGATTATCATGAAAATGAAAGCTACTGAGTCAGGGAGTATCACAGAGCAAGGAAATGGAGCTGAGACAGATAACACAGTAAGGGAGAAGAAGAAAACGAATAAGTGAACGAGTGTAGAGAAAGCAGAGAGGTCTGTAAGACAATATGAGGGGGAAAGTGCGACGAAAGAGAGAAAAGCTAAAAAGACAATATATATACGACACACAGCGAGATTATGAGTGCAATAAGACAAAAATGAGAATCACTTCACCCCATAGAAAATAATCAGAGGTTTCTTGAGAAGTAATATCAGTAATATTGTTTCAAGAAGAGCAGCTCAGCTCTGAAATAATTTTTAGTTAAAGAAGGAATAAAGTCCTTTCTCCGTGTATAAGTCCATATTTTAAAAGTAAGCAAGGGGATGGATCACGCAGTAGGCAAAAGTTTCACAGAGAAGAATCTGGACTTTTTGCACAGGCCAGCATCTTGGAGCACACAACATACAGTATCAAACTATATGACAGCGTTTGTCTGGATCCAGAAAGAAACAAAGAGACAGCGAGAGAAAGATGACAGGCTCTGCTGTAAGAGGATTTATGAAGTTATTGTGTGCTTCCTTAAGTGTAATATGCTGACAATATTGCAAAATATTGCAGATACCACTAAGATTGGACTGAGAGGGGAATGTGGAAATCCTCCCTTGTGATGCGAGTGAAAAGACTTGCACTAGGAAATCAAAAATGTGCAGTACTACTAACATTTGGGGCAATATTTCATCTTGTTGCAGTGTTATGGCATTGTGAGGTGTTATGTTTCATCAATTAGCATCTAAAATTAACCTACTCAGCCCTCTCAAGACGAATTAGCTGGAAAATATTGCCTCTTTGGTGCCTATCACTGTCACTGATCATGACACAAGAGAAAACTAAATCAGGATGTGTCTGTGAGGTACTGTGTTCTGGCAGCAAGTCTGCAATAGAGACCCTGCAGAGGTAAAAATGATACAAGAGACCGTTCCCACTGTACAGTTTTTACCCACCGACATTACTTTGCCCAAAATTACACAGGTGACCACCAGATTCTGCAGTGGCTCCATGATACACGAAGACAGGCTTGTGTTTTAAGGTCTTTCTTTTCTCCGGTTTCAAACACTAGCAGTTCTCCTCAGAGTCTGCTCAGATTGTGGCTGCAGTACCACGCACAGTCTGAATTCAGAGACACAAGTGACACATTACTCGATAAGATCAGTGTATTTCAGTTTTGTGCCAGAAGCAAGTTTTTAATTCACATGTCCCAATGTCACACTCCTGTGAAAACACATTCAGTATTAGACACTGTATGACACTAGAGTACCAAGTGCTACAGCTTAACAATGAGGAACTTTGGGAATGAATGAAACAGTCTGTGATTAAACTAAGAAACTGGATCCAAGCTTTATGTGGACCTTTCAGACTGGGGTTGGTTTGTATACATTTAATGTATATATGAAGAATAGTTATAAAACAAAGGATACGTGGTTACAGAAAATGGATGGATGGTATTGTCTTATCTGGTCTCAGAGTTTTCAGTTTTCAGTTGCCTCTGATTTTGATTTGATCTGAAACAATATTCAGACATGAACCTCCCGTGGTTTTGACCGCAGTCAAATTTTGGTCCAGCAAAAACAGGTGGTCTCGGATCCGGATCAGTCTGAACCGTGGCTCGGTTTTGTTTATAGTGTAAAAACACTTTTTTGGATGGTCGCCAACCAATAAGCAAAAGAAGAAGAAAAAAGAATGAGAAGTTGTAAAAATGAGTCATGGTGGCACATGGGGAGAGGGAAACAAAGTTTATAATACACAGTTCGACTTAATAAAAAATCAAATTAAGAAAACACATAAAAATGCTGAAAAGTTTAACAGGACAAAGCGGACAAGTTGGTGATGCTGGTAGTAATGATATGATATGACAGTAGAAGACTCATCTATCATACATAATTTAAAATCATGGTAGTGGTATATATCACAATACTGCAATTGTTCTGTAAATT
The DNA here is from genome assembly GCA_037367275.1 of Coranthus polyacanthus. Classification (NCBI taxonomy): domain Eukaryota; kingdom Metazoa; phylum Chordata; class Actinopteri; order Kurtiformes; family Apogonidae; genus Coranthus; species Coranthus polyacanthus. The sequence continues at coordinate 6,672,327 of JAPQRN010000021.1, forward strand.
TAATTAAGAAATGGTTTAAAATGACCTTACTGTGAATAAACAATTAATTATTTTCTTCCTTTATATGTAACTTCCATAAAAAAACGATTCCTGTTCAGAATGACACAGTTCTGTCACGTTCACTCTCCTCCATGTTTGTTTGAGTTGCCTTCATGTGAATATCCTGCCTGCATCCAAACACGTGGAAGAGCACAGTGTGACAAAAACATGTATGCTAGGTTCATTTCTCCTGTCAGTGCCCTTGAGCAAAGTACTGGCTTGTATCTGGTGTTGGTCCCGGGCGCTGCTCAGTAGCAAGGTCCCTATGGGGAAAATAAAGTGAACTCAAATTTTTGTAAAAATAACAAGCAAACAAATAATAAACAATATATATTTTCTGTGGTCATATTGAACAGCCCTAAATTATACAGCAGCACCTACATTAATCTGCTCATTAATCATTCATTTTTACTTCCTGCCAAACTGACAACAAACACATGTTCATCTACACACTAATCAATGTCGGGTAGAGAGTAAAGAGACCCACATCGGTAATGATGACAGGACATAGATGTAAGTCATGTACAGTTCTTTAGTGCGCTTGCAAAATTGCAATGTGAAACCAAATCTAACTGGTTCAAATGTGTACAGCGGCACAAAATCATGAACCTTGGTTTGAACTTCCAGATGTGAAAAGGCCCTATACGACTATAAGCGTTATAGCTTTACCTTCGCCTGATGACGACTAAAACACTGAACAGTGAAAACTCTGCTAATGTCCCATTTCCTGCACTCAACTTCCCTTACATCCCTCTTTGCCGTCTGCCCAAAAGTAGACAAGGGAGGAAGTTAATACAGTCCGCAGTATGCATCAACTATAAAGTCATTAGAAGACTTCACTCTCAGGAGCCAGACTTCAGAGGCTATAGATCAACTGTGTGCACTACTCCTCCTTTGTTCCTCCAATCTTACTGATCGCATCAGATCAGCATGCTGGAGTGTTTCTGCGCGACTGGCTGGGTGGGCCAACTATTCACTTGTCTCTCAGATGCCCCGGCACCTGATCAATCACCCAGGGCAAAGTCTTTGGGGACCCATCGGAGAGGGAGGGAGGGAGGGAGGGACGAAGGAGAGGAAGGAGTAGTGGATGAGCTGGGCAACGTCGGCGGAGTGAGGGCGTCTCTCATTTGCATGCGGGGTGGCAGGTAATGCATCAAAAGATGACAGCTCTCCTATTCTTCCTTAAATAAGAGTGGCGAGACTCGCGCTGGCTGTGTCTTAACTTTAATCATTCATCTAAATAACTGTTGCAGAAGTCTGCTGGAGCACCAGGCTGGCTGCCACGGCTGCGCGGATTATGAGAACTGACGTCGCGCTCTTGGATTTCTCATTTGTAAACGTGTAAACATATATATGACTGAGATTGCAAAAAGCACAAAAGCGCTTGTCCTCATCACACAAACACAGCCTCTAACTCTAACTCTGTCTGTCTCATAGATTTATGTATTGAAAGAGTTTGAAATTCATTGAGGTTAGACTAAGCGAGGAGGGTTCGGATGAGGTGCGAGGGACTCGGGCTGTGGCAGCATGAGCGACGTGTTGAGCAGCTAAGTGACAGTGATTGATGCCCTCTGTGTTTTGCAACTTATCAAGCGCGCAAACATAAACACGCACACACTTTTTGAGCAGCAGATAAACAGCAAAAAACATTTGAGAAGATATATAAAGAAACAAATAAACACGAGGGACTGGCAAAGAGAGAGAGGGAGAGAGAGAGAGAAAGAAAAAAAAAGAAAACCTATCTGCATAATGAATAGACGGGATGGAGAAAAGAGAGGCAGTGATTCCCAGCGGGTGAAACTGAGCCTGGGAGACGTCAGTCGGGTAGGGATACAGGGACACATGGGCCCCGTGACGACTCCGACAAGTCACCCAGGCGGCAAAATAAAGCTGGGCTTCCTCAGATTTGTTTCCAGTGCTCATCAGTAGGAGAGCTGGATGACGGATGGACTGGCACTGGGCGCAACGCGAGCATGTCAAAGTTACTCACCATAATAAAGACCTGCTCTTTTTCCCTTCCATTCGCTTCCCTTTTTTTCCTGCCACCTGCGGTCCCACTGCCTACAACCCATTTCATTTCATTTCAATCTGCCGTTGTGTGTTGTAGTTTGTCCTCCGTGCTTCTGTGTATTACACAGCTTTTATATGTGTGCATTTGGTCATTTGGGTCTGCAAATTTCCACTCTTCCTTTCAAGGATATAGCTTCTTTATTTGATCGTTCCTTCCTTTCATTTTCTACCTCTATATGAGAAGGTCCATGACTAACTCTTCTTCCCTGCCCTAATTTCTTACATTCACTCTTCATTCATTCAAAACCTTTGCATTCTCTTTATTTTATTTCATCTCCCATCAATCTATGAAATAGATGTACCATTTGTTTCTGATATTTCCTTCCTATCTTCATTAGTGTCTCTCCATCATCCTTCTATCGTCCCTTCATCAATCCTTTCCTTCTTATTTTCTCCATTCCTCCACTTCTGACTCCTCTCTTTTTATGTACCATTTTCAAACCCTCATCGTAACACTTTTCTTTTTCCTGTTTTACCCACCTTCATTTCTTCATTCATCTCCTCATTCCTCCATCCTACTTATATTCATTTCCCACTTAGTTATTTTTCTATCCTTCCATTCATTCCTAACTAAAATTAGAGCACGCTCCTAATACTTTCTTCCTCCATTCTCCCTTTCTTCCATTCTTTAATTTTGTTCATACAGTAGCTCCCAGAACAGAGGACACCCTTTGCTCTTTGGAAATTATTTCACTGTTATTTTCCAAGCATTGTTTTTCAGAACAGCCTTTATCGTATTGGACACTGAGTTCACCAGAGTTGCACCGGTCTTTGCTGGGATGTTCTTCCTCTTCTGTGATGACCTCTCTGGGCCCTGCAAGTGCTGGATTGGGTTCAGATGAGGTGACTTGCTAAACCAGGCAGTGGTTTGCATGGAGCGATGCTGTGGGTCATTGTGGTGCTGAAGTACAGCTCTTTGACCAAGCTTTCACAGGGAGGGGACCAGCTTCTCCTTCAAAATGTTACAGTACTTAGTGTAATTATTCATTAATAATTCCATCAATGAATTGGAGCTCTCCAGTCCCAGCAGCACTCGTTCAGCCCCAAACCATGATGCCACCATGATGAACCATGTTCGACTGTAGGCACAACACACTTATGTTTGTTCATCAGATTGTCACCATTTATACTGTACCCCATCAGATCCAAACAAGTGAACAGCGACCGGCTCCCTCTGTAGATATAAACGGCTCATTCTAAGGTAATGAAAGCATATTTTTGTGTGATATATACAATGAAAACATAATTATGAATATAATATTCCATTTCTGCAGTTAGATCCTCCTACATACTGATAAAACGTACACATCTGGCCTTTAACGTGATGCTGCCTTGTATTTATTTTTGGTG
>JAPQRN010000021.1:6693620-6703658 GCA_037367275.1 Coranthus polyacanthus
GAGGCTTAAAACATTTCTTCATCTGACATGATATTCAATAATCAGTACTCAATAATAATGCAATAATCTCCAAGTCACTGAAAATGGGATTGGAAAGGAGACACTGTGGTTGATTTCTCTATGAAGATCAATAACTACTGCATTTTGTATTCACCAACACTTAATATTGCAAATAGCCGTGTAAAAAAAAAACAAAACAAAAAAAAACGTACATGTAACTAGCACAAAATCCAGCTATTGTGGCCCAAGAGCTGAAGTTTAGGTTTATGAAGAGAACATAAGAGCACATGATGTTTCATTCAATCAGGAAATCCACCTTTTTTACAAAACGTTGCAGTAACAATAATGTCGCGGCACAAATTCAGTGATGCACGTACAGTCATAAAACAAACATCTGAGGATTAAAACGTCGACATGATATTCAGTCTAATCTATAAGAAAAATAGGAAATTATAATCTAAGATGTTTGGCAACTGAGTGTAATCCCCACAACACTGACAATGTGACTGGAAAGGAGACACTGGGTTCGATATCTCAATGAAGAACAAGAACTACTGTATGTTTTTAATTCACCAACACGTATTATTGTTAACAACCATAGACTGTATAGTAAAAAGAAATAAATGAAATATCGTACATGCATGCATACACGCAGCTAACACACAATGCACCTCTTGTGGCTCAAAAGATGAAATTTAGGTTTATGAGCGTTCTGTTACCTGCTTAATCTGATGCGTTTCAAGCCCTTTCTCGAGTCAAAAGAAAAAGAAAGTGAATTTACAAAATGTCGCGGCAAAAATACTGTTGTGTCACTGATGCATGTGCGTGCCAAAAAACATCTGAGGCTTAAAACATCGGCATCTCTTTATCTGACATGATATTCACTCCAATCTATGAGACAAATGTGAAATTATAAACTATGCTGTTTGGCAACTGACTGTAATCTCCACAGCACTGAAAATGTGAAAGGAAAGGAGACACCGGGGTTGATATCTCAATGAAGAACAAGAATGAAACCATTAACTAAACCATTTGGCAACAGAATCTAATCTGTGCTACATCAGACATGGTAAATGAAAATGGGAGGGTGGGCTGATATCTCAACAAAGAACATTTGTTATCACTGATGAAAATCAATTCTTACTAAAATAGAAATCACTGTGGAGGCAAAGTGCATGAAGACAACCAGAGGTGTTTATGCATAGGAGGGGTACAAAAGAGACCTCTGAGAATTTCAGAAATGCACAATAATTTTAAAGCCTTGTAATCTACGTCCTTTAAAAGATAATAACGGGAACAGATAATGTATTTGATAAAAACATAAAAAACGTGGCAGGGGACGGATGTGATTTACAGAATAGATATTGGTGACAGAGGAGCACCGACCCAGTGGATTAAACATCCCAGAAAATTACAAAAAACATTTATCTGCAGCATTCATTTGTAAATCTCATTTTAATCTGTATTTAGTGCATGTGGCAATCTGCAAATAATGCACATCCAGTTAAATAAGAATTGGTTTTCCTGATGAGATTTTTGTAAGACGCGATAAACCTTGAGGCACATAATTACGTACCTGGAGGCAAAATTGTGGATGCATCACACTTGCTGTTACTCTGAGGTGAAGTCCTCAAGTCGATCACAAGAATGATGTTCAGACACTAAACTAAATCATAAATTGTGGACGTGTGTCGCTCAGGAAGCAAAGGTTTACTCACTCAAGGTCTGCACAGGGAGTTCTGATACATATACCGTATATACTGGTGTGTTTGGGTTGGTTTTTTTTTTCACCTTTTGGCTGTTATATTTTACAAGGTAACACGGTAGTCAATCTCTCACTGATATCGTTTTAATCTCTTTCTTTCTGTCCTTGTGTGTGCATGTGTTTGATTTATGTGGCTCAGCGGGCCATCAGGACACGACGCCGGGCTCTCAATACTCTCCTGTCTGATGTACCAAGACATGAGATCACACCGGCCTCCTTATCTCAACTGCAAGAAAACATCCAACCACACAGACTGAGAGACAAAAAACAAAACAAAACAAAAAAAAAAACTGTGAAGGAAATGAATATCTGGAAAACAAGAAGAGCTGGAATAATGTAAAGCAGCAGAAATTGTAGCACAAGTGGAGAGAAGTAGTACAGGCAGCATGAATTCAATCTTGAAATGGTTTCTAAATATTTTTTTATTAGAGAAAGGAATTAAAACAAGAGAGTTTAAAGATAAAAGAGTAGCGTAATCCTCTAGCCTCCATGTCTCTAAGTGGGCGGGCTGAAGTTTGATTGACAGGCTTGCAGAGACTAAAACAAATATCTGCCGTTAACTAGAGCTACAAGCTAAAGACTGACAGCTTTCATCAGCAGCGATGTTGAAGAATAGGAACCTTTTTCCATCGAAATTGACAGATGTTGACAATTTCAGGAAAGGTTTGACACGTTAAATGCCGCAAATGACTCTCAGGGGGGTTGCTTTGAAGCACAAAGCCAAAGGTACACAAAGTGAAATGTCTCAATTACAGCGGCAGTAAGGACTAATGGCTGAACTGAAAACGGGAAACTTGGGGTGAGTTGAATTATAACCGGCATGGGGGACATTAAGCAGGTTTTCTGGGGTTCCTCCTTCAGCAAATTTCAAACTTCAAACACTTCATTTCCCGCATTCTGCTCAACTTTTCTACATCACTTCATGGTAGAGATGTCTCAGTTTATATAAAGGAAGACACAAAATTCAGACCCAGGTGACAGTTGAAAATACAATGGAATATAACAGGCTTTAAGGCATTCTGTATTGCTTTCAAATATTTATTCTCCTATAGATCAACTTTTTTCAGTTTATATTATCCCTGCTGAGTCAGCACACATACAGCATAGGCCTGATTTACGCTTCTGTCTTCTTTTTTGCTGTTTGTTCGAGGAAGTAACCTCTTCAAATGTGCATGTGCCACCAATTGAATTTAATTCGTTTACAAACTTCCCAACTTTAATAGCTCATCTGTGTGGCAGCAAGACCTATAGGTGTGGTTGACCACGGGGGGTATGCGGGACTTTGTCACATTTAGATTCAGCCATTTTAAACAATAATCAAACATCTCTACATAAAACTATTTAAAAGGGTAATGTTCTTGGTCTTTATTCAGCATGCTACTACGTCAGACACACATCTGTCACCTCACAGGGCTTCAGGGTTAATTATATTAACCAAACGGAATAGGGGAAAATTCTCTAACTGATGTTTTGTGACTGATTTTGTCTAATAAAGTTTTGGAATGAATCACTTTTTCCTTCTGGGGTGTTTGCAGATACAAGTAAGGGAGGCTTCAAGGAAAAAATGTTGGAGCTACTGTTGTAGACAATCTCTTAAATGCCAAAAATATATAGCAGCTCAATCCATAGTCATAGTATTTGTTAGTTTCAGCCTCAGTGCTGCAGGAGGACACTGAAGAACCTAATGCGTGTTGTCGATCAAAGTCCGTCTCCTTTTATTGTGAGCAATATACAGTAGTGACAGTTGAAACGTAAAGCTGCAGGAGACAAAATAAGGAGGAAACAACACCAGACTTTGAAAATACACACCTTCCTTTTGCAGAGCTCTCCTCTCAGCCCAAATAGAGACTAAATACAAATATAGAAGACCTGACGACGTTTCATGCTGTTATGGAAAAGTGAAGCCACTTTTCCAAGCTTCTGTGTCGAGCCTTATTGTAGAGCACTGATAGTGATCAGTAATTAAAGCTGCCAATCATGTATTTAACTCCACTACGTGAAAACACCAAAGAGTGGACAAAACCTCGCGTCACAGGGTATACATTGTACAGCCTGACAACAGACCCAAGAAGTAGATACAGAAGTCTTGTTTCCTCTCAGTCAACTTGAATTACAATATGCTGAAAGCTAATTGTGGAATTTTTGCCCATTGACACCAAATTGGAGGGTGTGTTTGGTAGATGGTGTTTGGAGAATCTCACTGATATGAGCCAACAGGGGGTTTTAGGAAATGTAAAACCAATCCAGCACAAGACATATGATGTAGCTGAAAAATATACAGCGTATTTACAGATGGGCTGCAAATGCAAATATAAAACTTAAAAAATAGAATGACTTGTTTATAAATTCAGCTGAAAAAGGGTCAAACTCGAAGGCTTCAGTTCTGTGGTGTGTACAGACTGGGTCATCTGGATCGAAGAGCATGCAAATGAACTTGACTCATTCAAGCAATCACAGGTCTATTCACCCCTAAACTGTGGTTATTTGAACTTCACGCATTCATTCAAGCAACATATTCCACTACAGCAGACATGGTCGGAGAGTTTAAGGTTATAATGTAGGCAACCGCTCTGCCCAAAGTCATGAGGAGAGGAAGAGTATGATCAGCATTCCCTGGCCGGTCCTTGAGGGACTGCACTGTTCTGCTGTTGGCCTCCTTGTTTATGCTGCATTATGTTCTTCACTCTCCTCTGAGCTGAACATACAGAAGTGCAGCCCTCTGCAGTGAGATGGCCAGTCACTTGTGGGTGGACCATATGTGTCCCGTTTCTCCGTCTGCCTCTCCGTGTGTCATGTCCTACCTCTCATTCTCTCCCTCTCTGTTTCTCTAGGTGCCACATTATGTCACTGTCACTGACTGGTCATGTTGCTACATGCAGGTTGGGGTCTGGTCCAAGTGTTTGCCGAGGGGAGGGTGACATCTGGTGAGCGAACTGACTGAGGCCCGGGTAAACCGGATCCATCTGTGGTTTTGTGACCAGGACACGGAGGGAGAAGGCAGTTTTGTGTTGATACAGACGAGTGTTGTGTTAGGAATGCAGTTGTCTTTATTAAAGCCACAGTGTGAATATGTGTCTTATATTGAATTTTAATCCCCTGGCTTTGACTGAAGAGTGTGTTGTTGTTTTTGTTAGCTAGCTGAATAAAACATTAGGAAAGGTTGGGTTTGATTCAAGTTTAGGAAAGACAGTGTCCATAGTAGTCCTTGGTGTCCTTTTGCGGTTGTAGGAAGTGCATGACGAAAAAAATTGCAACGGCAGCCAGTTGACATTGATGAATAGAGACAAACCTTACAAGGAGGTGGCTGGAGACAGATTTGAAGGAAACCCAACTCTGTGGACCTACTGAAGTTGTTTTTACCTAACCTAACTTCAGTCAATAGTATTCTGAGTCTGACTGGAAATCAACTTATTCTTTTTTTTTGCGTGTAGCACCATAGTGAGTTAAACTGGTAAATAAAAAAAAAGAAAAGAAAAAAATCCATCCTTAACATTATCTTCGGGCAAACAGGCAATCAAAAGAAAAAACAAACTAACAAAATCAACTTATTCTGTTGGTTAGGCACAAGGACGTGTTGCAAAATGTCTTGCTAGTTAGTAGTTTTTTCAAAAAACAAAGTGAAAAAGAGTGGGATGGAACAGAGGAGGATGTCGAGATAGCTAGTAATAACGGTAATAGAAGTTACTTTCATAGAAAAACATCTGTAGATAAGAACCATGCTGTGTGTGCACCGAGCAGCATAATCTGTTATTTTGTGAATGAATTTATTTGATGGATAGATGCGTTTTGTCAAGTTCATTTTAGTTCTGTGTGAAGTTGCCCAACTCACTTACTCACTCAGTAAGCCTTATTTTGAAACAGCATTCAGCTGTGGTGTGTCATTATGGCATTTGTTGTAAGCCTAGTCGTAGTCAGTCACATTGTTATGTATCAGTAATAACTGGTGTTTTGTCTGCTTGGGTGGTTTTCAGTGAGCACAAATACTGCTGTCGTGTACAGTCATACACTGCCTTGGGATGACTGAATCCATTGTTTCCTTGTCTTGTGATTTGTACTTGATCTGTTCAGACATATGCGCTCAGGTGACCTGGTCATTCAGTCTTCGAGATGTGCGATTAAGGTCTGCGTGGTGTGGTTTAATGGCTGATGTGGCTTGACTCTGCAAGCCAATTTATCCAAATTTAGATTCAAATGTGAAAAGTCTTCGTAAAGTTGAACACTGGTGTCCCAGCCCGTGCTGCATACGAGCAGCTTTTCAGCATTGGCGGGGACATTTCAGTGCCAAACAGAACCAGCTGTTGCATGAAATCTTTGAGAGATTGATCATGTGTTGTATATACAAGAGATTATGCTCTGACAATAAAAAGATCTGCCTATTGTTTAGACCAGTGTTCAAACTGTGTCTAAGAAGGTGCAAGTTATTAAGATTGTGCAAGTCAGATATTGCAAAACTCTTGAGTAAGACAACTGGCCCATTTTTTTAAAAAGGTGCCAGTCTGCTTTACTGTTTTAGTTGTACTCATATTTAGCTATATTTTCTGATGTTTTGAAGACTACATTTGAACAATACTTGAAATAGTTAACATTTAATAATAAACTCAATTGAGTGGCATGTTTTTACTGAAATATTTTCATATTATATTTTGTTATCATTTTGTGTCACATACAGTCTTACTTTCATTATTTGTTTTTTAAACAAAGTAGTTTGAACTGAGGTGGAATGGAAAAACTTGTGAGCGGTCAATTTTGCATTTAATTTTCACTGAAAAAAAATAATGATGATATGAATCTTGCTGGGGTCTCTAACAAACAAGCATATTCCCTTACACCTGGAGAATATGATTTGTAGGCCGAGCCATCTCTGCAGCATCACAATGCTTCATTTATAACGGTATGTTGTGACACGTTTTACCTCATTCAAAAGACTGCAGGTCCCGCAAATTGAATATTTAGCCCTAGTTTGAACTGCTTTTAGTTACAGTGCACTGTGGAAGATTTGCTTGTGCTTACAATAAGTTTACATTGATGTCTCGGGCTGAGAAAAACTAAGCTAAAGATGGCCTTGGTTGCCTACATCAATGATAACAGCCACAATACACCGATTTCTATTTTTCTATGTTATCTATTTTGGAAAGATGGAAAATGTTAAAAGTATTAAACCAAAGGCTTAACATTGTTGGATTTTGAGGAAAATGGCCGTACATTAGTCAAGTTACCAAGTAAATCAGTAAGTCACTGGGTAAATGACATACTAACCAGTAAGCTACTGTATTCAATATAAAATACCATATATTTCTGATTAAAAAAGAAGATTTAAGTCAAGGGCAGCTGTGAGTCGCGTTCATCATCACAAGCATGATTTGCCAGAAAGATGCCACATGAGAAGAGATGCGTTTAAAGACAATCCTGCTCTTGTCGGGAAATTAATTAAAAAGAGAAAGCGTAGACTGATTATAACTAATGGCGCGACACCTGTGAGCCAATGCAGACGGGCAACTCGAGCTGTGCTGGTGAATACACCTTGTGATAAGCCTCTCTCCCAACACCATCTACCAAACACACCCCCCAATTTGGAGATCTAAAAACTGTCTAAAAGTATGTCCCAGCTTTCCCCCTGACACACCTATGCCACTGCACTGCATTCCCGCTGCCAGCTCTTTAAGCCCCCCTCCGCCACCACAGCATCCACCTGTAGGCTCTGGGGGGGTGGTGGGTGGGGAGGATATTTATTCATCACTCCCCAACACCTATTTCTAAACATATCTGTGGGGAATGACCTCGGAGCCTAGATGCCAAACTCTAAAATGTATTCTGCTGCTGTAATAAAACATTTCAAACGTGAGTTGTCTGACTGAACTAATACTGTCACACAGTGATCAAACATTTGCCATTATTGTTCATGCTTTGTTCAAATATGATAATTATCATATATTTGGCAGCACTTGCAACAAGCCAAGCTCTCCAGTTCTTCAGTGCCTCTCTTCTACTCCTCTACTGCTGCAACTGTGTGCAACACTAGCTATCATTAGCTTAGAAACACAGTCTGCTAATGTCATCAGAAGTCTGGCTCCTCGTACAAACACAGACTCCAACACAAACTTCACGTAAGCACACGAGCACACAGTAAATCTTACATAGAGGGCCTTTAACCAAACTGGATTTCTCTCCAGGGTAGTTTTGCTCTGGTTCAACTTCTTCCAGGGTGAGGTAGTTCTTAGCTTGCAAAGTTATGATTTCAAAATAGTCTCCCCCTTTGCTGAGCATTAGCAAAGGGCTTCTGGTGTAGACCAACTCTTAACTCAAGAAAATACATACCAAATCATGTCAGTCCACACTTGAGTGAACAGAATTTGTGGGTCGGTTGCAGGAGGTTTTAAGTTTCTCAGTAGCTGCAGACAGCCCCTCGATACACAATTCCCATGTGCAGAATCTGTATAACATCAAAATGCACGTTGAGGTCGTCTCACACACGCTGACAGTTAAACTCTGTATGAAGAGTATAATGAAATTTGTCAATGTGAGGCGAGGTGATTTTCTCATGCATCCCTCTGCCCTCACAGCCTCGGGTTCAGTTCGGTTTGCTCTGCACTCCTCAGCCCTGACCTACACTCTCTCCCCTGCAACCTGCTTCTGGGCCAAGTTGGACCAAGTTAAAGGAGGGAGCGTCTACCCCCTCCGCCTCCTCGCACACCGCTCCTTCCTTCTTGCCATCAATCTCCCCTCCGTTTCTTCGCTGCTAAGGCTAATTAACTAAAAAACCAAGCAGAGATTTTATTTAATTCAACAGCGAGAACTGCCATGTCTTGATCCAGTAACACCCAGAGAGAAACATGGTGACTGGAGCCAGAAACCACCAGGAAAGGAGACGGGGGAAAAAAAATAAAGCGCAAATCTCGTCTCCACTAGCCCAGTCTGGTTATCAGAACACAAGGAGCTGGAAGCTGAAACTATGAAATTCTCCTCACATATTTTATTCCTTCCAGGGCTACATTCTAATCAGACACACTGGCAAAGTAGTTGCAGACCGTGTCTGACCAGTATCGGGTGGGGGGGTGTTGGTGGAAAGAGCATGCAGGAAGAGAAATGGTGCGATGGAGTGAAAGATAGAAGCTCGATTGTGAAGGTTTTGACAGACAGGTGGAGGGTGAAGAGGTGTAAGATGAAAGACAGTGAGAGAGAATGACAGAGAAATAGACTGAGAGAGGTGCGAGAGATCTGTGACCAAATGGTTTGGTGGAGTGCTCACTTCTTTCCTGAATTCTCCTCCATTAAGCTTAGATCCAGGAAACAATATATAAAGAAACTTTTTGACATGAGAAGCAGAAGCAAGTCTGCAGGAAGCAAATACACAAACAAATTGCTCCTCGCACGAGCATTTTGCCTCGCTTTAATCTCAATAATGCAACTCATGTCGGTCTTGGAATCTTGAAAGGATATGCAAGAATGCAAATTGGACTTCATTATTACATGTCCTTCTAAGAAAATCAACATCAAAATGAATGAAATTCCTGTATGTCCAGTGGATTTCTGAAGGATCTTTTATTTATTAAGCTGTGTGATTGCTGAGGTTCAGCGCATGCTGAGGCTTACCAAAGAGGTCACCAGTGCAGCTAGGTTACTCATGATTATTTTTTTTCCTTTCACCCTGCCTCAGCTCTTCAATAAATTCAATGCATGTCTGAATTAATGCATTACAAGCCATGCTGGAGATATTAAAAAATGATAAAAACTAATCCCTCCTGCACATTCCCATCCGTGGCAGGGTCCTCAAACTGAGCTGACCCTGAGCATCCTCCGCCGCCTGCACCATGAGTTATGATATTTAGTGCTTCTCGGATTACACTTTAATATTTCATTACATTCACAAAGTCTTATTCTATATTTCTCCCTCTGGAGTATCACTATTAATCATAACACGTTGTCCCATGCTGTTACATAACTCTTAACTATCTGTAACACACAAACTTATTTAGAAATATTGTGAATGCATGTTTCTGAAAATCACGGGTACCTTCAATCTCAGTGTTTCTGAACCTAACAGAAGTTTCAAACATCTTGATTATGACTTGCGTACATTAACTTTGCTCAAAATATGATTATTTTAATAATACTTAAACATTTTCCATCTGGTAACGCTGGACGGCAGATTCACAAAACACAGGATCAGATTCAATGATGTGAAAACGCAAAAAAAAACCCATCTAAAATGGAAAAGAACTGTTGTGTAACTGCAAGGAGACAAGCCTGCTTGGTCTGTTGTGTAGCTGAAATTC
>JAPQRN010000021.1:6704125-6716747 GCA_037367275.1 Coranthus polyacanthus
CAAAATATGATTATTTTAATAATACTTAAACATTTTCCATCTGGTAACGCTGGACGGCAGATTCACAAAACACAGGAATTTTACCACCAGAGAGAAGGATTTGTAACTCAACTCCTGTAGGTTTGTAGATTTAAACAATAGAAGGTTTGCTCATGACGTTCGGCTGAAGTCATTCAATGAGTGGCATAAAGACAACTTACTGAGTAACAGTGTTCAGATTCAATGATGTGAAAACGCAAAAAAAACCCCATCTAAAATGGAAAAGAACTGTTGTGTAACTGCAAGGAGACAAGCCTGCTTGGTCTGTTGTGTAGCTGAAATTCCCTTCACATATTCATTTCAATACAACACTCTGAACAAGCACTGTTTTTGTGCCAGTAGTGGCTAACAGCTACATATATAACATTACCATTGCCATTACATTTTTACTTAGACTTCTGATAAAAATGATCGTGTAATGTTTCAAGTCAATTAGAAGCAGACTGTAGCTCGTTACCTTTGTAGTCGTGGATTGTTTGAACCATTTAATAGACATCTGTCTTTACCAGAATTGTGTAAAACAGTATTGTTTCTGTATTTTTAGCTGTGTAACCTGCACATACATAAATAAACTACTTTTGGCTAGGACTTAAAATAAACATAAAGTTTAGTAGTGGAAGTTGTAATGTTTTTTTTGTATATTTGACTATCAAACAGTTTTGTTAATGTGAAAAAAAAATTAAAAATAGGACCCAGTGTCAGTGCCAGTGGGTTTTGCCTTGTGTATTTCCCCAGTGTTAAAATCCAGTAGCCTGCATGTAAATGTGAGTAAACCTGATTTCTGTCACATGTCAGTGTCCATGGATCACTGGTTCTTTAGTAAGATGTAAGGATCACTTGTCATTTCCAACTGCCTTTAACAGAAGCAGATCATTGTTTGATTTACTCCCAGTTTCTTAGTTTCTGCTATTAAGTGCCGCTGTTTCACTGCATGTTTTGCCCCTCAGTTCTGACTGAGGAGGTGTGTTTTTAATCACATCTTTGCAGACCTTTTCTGTATTGAATCAAGCCCCTGCATCTTTCCTTACACCTAACCAAATGCTGTCAGTGCTGGAACCTAACTGCAAAAATTATGAAATACTTAAACGTGAATGTAATTTCTGCCTAAGCTGAGCCATAAAATGAAGGTAATTTCACAACAAATAAACACGTATCTAGGAATTTAGATATGAATCTCATTTTCGGTTCAGAAACATATAACAGCAAAACACCAAGTGCATCTCTATATAACTGTATTTAGAAATTGTGCACGCAGACAGTCACAAACCCACATACACGTACACACACTTTCTTAAGAGTCTGCAATCATTCATGGCTCTGTGTGAGCCTGTGTTCACTTCACATGCTTGTCTCTTGCACCAGTAAACACATGTGAAGGCATCAGAATACACACTGCTATATCAAATAGCAAAAGTATGAAGCACAGCGTGTGTTTTTTTTCCCCAGCGGGATCTGAGACTAGGCAACACATTGACCATGCACAGCGGCGTTATGCCATAACTGGTGGCCCCCGCTGAGAGCTGAGCTACTCATCATGCATGTATGAAACAAACACGGTGCCCATCATCAGGAGCCAAGTGTCCCTTCTGATGTGATCTATTTCCAAAGCTCGACTCTACCCCTCGGAGCCAGGAAAAAGAGAGAGGCAGCGGAGAGAGAGAGACATATTAGCGTGCTGCTCACATCATGAAGATGACTGGGGACCTCTCAAAGTGGAGCAACACCAGTAGAGCAATCCAAAGTAGGGCTGACCACTTCACACCCAGAATCCCCCCTCTGCTTGTTTTGTTTATTAACTCATGCAAAAGAGGACGGCAACAACAAAACCCTAGTGGGGATTCAGGCAAACTGATGGTCGAATACATTACTAAACACACAAACAACAGCCCCAGTGTCCTGATGGACGTAAATATGCAGAATCATAGTTAAAGTTATATAGGCACATCTGCCTGTATTATTTTACTGTACTCGTAATGAAATGATGCATTTTGCTACTGTGAGAAATATGAACGTTTTATTACACAAAAGAGTTTACTGCCATCGCAGGCTGCATGTTAAAATGCTCAGAATGACAATGCTATCATGCAAAGGTTAAGCAAATATATATTAATTAAAATAGTTAATGAAACACGTTAGCGCTGCTGATTAGCACTTAACACAAAGAACAGCTGAGTGACAGTGTGTGGTCAAAAACCAAACGCAATGGACAGATTTAAAATGCATGTATTCTAGATGTAAAATGAAGGGATCACAAGTTATTGTAAATCATCCCAAACATGTATCTGTGCTAATCCATCCAACAGTTGTTAAGACATTTCACCAAAAAGACGCTGACCTGACCTCGATGAGATGAGCCATATTATCAGCATTTATCTCATACAAAAATGTTTTTGTGTGCATTTTGATATTGCTTTAAAAAAGGTTGATGAAAACAGTCAAATTCACAAATGTCCTTATTTTTGCTTCATGGTCGCTTGAGGTGGTTTGTGTCTCTTCCAAAAAAATAAAAAAGAGGTTAATGGGAGATACAAACACCCTTTCTGAATACATTCTGACATAATGCACGTTTAACTTTCTGGCATCTTCCTGGATATCCCTTTAAGAGCAAATGCATGGCTAGGAGTAGCTACAGGTACAGCATTTCTTCTTTGGTGGTTGTCAAACTATCTTTCCATGTGCGACCTCTACTTCTTCTATGCCGTTTATTGTAGCCAGTATAGCCTTTACCAACACCTTCTCTCAACACTACGCAGCCTGGACTAATTCTTATTTTCTTTTGCTTCAGGCTCACTTGACAATTATATGGAAACATGACGATAGTTTAAATCTGACTGACATGCAATGATGTTTCAGTCAGAACCACAAAGGTGCTGAGGTTTTATATCCAGACCTAATGCGTCAGTGCAGTATAAAACACCTGCACACTCAATTAAGAAGCTCAAATAGCTTTTAAAACCTGGGCATTTCCGGGTCACACTCTTAATTATAGTTAATATTACTGAAGTAAAGTGATGGATGAAGTTGCAATGCTCCTGTCTGGCCTTCTCTTCCGTTCCGAGCACCGTGCATGATGGATGTCTGTCCTTTTGGCCGACAACGTTACAAGGCCGTGACACGCGAAGCTTTATCGGCTTTGGCTGAGTGTTCATTTTCTCTTCTCTGATGTCAGTGGTTGTTTCCGTGTAATAAATAGGCTTTAAATAAACAACAACAGCTAGTCATGACACCTTAATTTTACCTCTTGGTTGAATATGTGTGTCTGTGTTTGTTGATATTTTGTCACGGCTCCATTCTATGCGCGACGTCCTTGTCACATATTTTTATGACAAACAGGCCAATATTTTCAAACTGGTACCTTTTCAGGTGTTATCATCTCCGCAGACTTTATCTTTTTTTGCCTCCCACAACTCCTCTCAGGCAGCAATTTTCCCTCGTCGCTCCATAAGGCTCGGTGAGTCATACACATTGCTATTGTAATAATGGTAGCACATCCATTCATGTAGGTGTGGATGCATTAAAATGCTGTGTGTGTATTCTGCAGTGTGGGGAGAGCTCACTTCAAGACAGATCAGTTGTGGTTATCTTGACCTGGACCTCTGTATGTGCCTTGTGCCTGTACTACCCTTATCCTCCTTTTCCTTACTTGGATAGAGACGAAAACTGGAAACAGCACACAGACACAAGTACTGTACGATAAAACTAGAATAACTTTAACTCTGGAATATCTTTAACTCTCAAAGTGTTTTCTCTCTATAATGCGAAATGCACCAAATGCAACAATCCACTTCATCCTCCGCCGTAAAAGCTGGCAGTTACATAGAGAGCTGTGTTGGAGGCTGGATAGGAGCTCAGGGCGGGCGACATGAGGCCCTCTTGGGGCTGAGGCAGCAGCTGTCCACAGGCCGTCTTCTCCAGATGATCCTGGCAGTGAAACGCAGGTCGCTCAGTCTGATGTGGAGCCCAGAGCTCTGCTTCGTTCTCTGCCTGGCTGTGTTTTCACTTCAGCTGAAGAACTCATTTTTCTATCAACAGGTCAGGGATGTTCTGTTAAAAAATGCACTGCGTAGTGGGTTTTGAAAACTCCCCTTTACAAATGAAATAGCTCGTTCGTTAAGTCGCTCAATGAAAAAACAAAATGCAACAATTTTTGTTTGTTGTGTTTGTGTTTGGATGTTTACATGAACCTTGGCTAAATCCATTCGAACTCAGTTTTCCACAGTTCCCGGTGTTAGTTCACTTTGCACAACTTCTTTATTTTGATGATGTCTGTCCTTTTACACAGATGCAGTTCATGTAGTGTAATTACACACTCTCACTTCCAAGTCGTCACATACTGGCGTCACAATTTAACACACAGGGTAGAGCAGCATTTTTTGACCCCTGGGGTAGTCTGAAAGACGTCTCCACAATGCCATGGTAGTGGTTTCCTTAGGTTTAAGCATAAAAACAACTTCATTAGGGTCAGGAAAAGGGTTAGGGTTAGGAAAAGGGATTGGCGTAAGGGCTAACAAAACAGTGTGAAACGGGACACTTGTCTCCTGTGTGTCCACAAACTTCAGTTTCGCCATAACTACCGCAACTTAAGTGAACTGCCACCTGGTACCCACCGTGCCAAAAATTGACACTATAGGGGTCATGACCAAATGTGAGAACAAAATGTGACGACTTGGGAGCAAGAATGGGCTCATCGAGATGAGAAGTAAAAAATAAATGTTGATGTTTGAGGTGTAGCTTGTGGTTTTAGCCACATATTAAATGAACACATTTTCAGAGCTTACTGCCTTTCAAATAAGGCCTCAAACATGTATTTCAGCCTTAATGTTCTGCTGTGTGTTTACGTGGTATGCCACAAATGTAAAATATAAGAAAAACTGATTTTAAAAAGGGTTCAATTACGTAACTTGAATCAAACACACTTGGGGAAGTTCCACGCGACACTACATTTTGGTCCGTTTCTCCTGCAGAACCCGTGACGCTGACTCTGGTTTATAGGCCTCCTGGCATCAACCTGTTTTTTTTTTCAGTTCAGACCACAATTTCTTTATTGGATTAAGGTCAGGGCTTTGTGATGGTCACTCCAAAATGTTTACTTTGATGTCCTTAAGCCGTGTTGTGAGCATTTTGGACGTGTGCTTAAGATCAATGAGCTGCTCCTTTGTGTCCAAGCTTTATCTTCCTGTCTGATGTGCACCAGCGCCTCTTGCTGTAAAACAACCCCATAACGATGCTGTGACCTCTGTGCTTCACAGCTGGGATGATGTTCTTTGGGTTACAAGCCTCCCTCTTCTCCCTCCATACATTAACAATGGTCGTTATATGGTCTACATTATAGAGTCCATACGTTTTCCACAAACATGAAAATGTTATTTTTGATACTTTGATAGAGTTTATTTAGGTTTTTTACTCCTTTTTTTTTAGAGTGATTTGAATTTCCTGCTTTGGTATTTTCCACCCTGTCACTCTTCCATGTCTGTCAGCATCTGTAATGCCAGAAACACGATAAAAGCTTCTTTTGGTAACTACACGCCTCTGACTCACTCACTTTGTTGTATCTGAACATTATCACTATACTGTGATATACCTGATGCCACTTTATACGACTTGAGCTGTCTGGACCACGACTAGAATCCTAACAAGACAGGGTTCAGGTTTCATTCAAGTTTCCTGCCTCCGCTTCTTTTATTTTACTGTTTTTTTTTTTTATTTCAAGCACTTGCCAATGTTATTTACAATTATGTGAAAGCCCACCATCTGGCATTCACAACCGAGTCAACCCAAACCAAAGCTAGACTCTTCTGACAGCTGGAGGCTCGTTTGTAAAACTAAACTGAAAAGTTACCTTGATTTTGTACAAAATTCTCTTATCTTACTGTGAGTACTATTGTAAAAAGAACGTATACAACTATACCACTGTGCATTGTGAGATAGCGATGGGGCTATCAGCATAATAAATGTGCTGAGGTTATGGGTTCACGCTGTCTGCACACAGGGCCTCAAAAATAAACCTGTGCCAACTTCTGATCAATGAGTCTGACTAAAGAGCACGCCTCACGGTCACGAGCCTCTATTCTTGGCTGTTATTTTTGTTTCTGCTTTCTTTTTGGTAAAAAGAAGAGAATTTTCATCACAGTGGCCCTTTAACAAACATCCTTAAATGAGGTAGATGAAATAATGAGTCGTTCACATTTGTTCATTGAAATGAAGGTGCAAGTGAACTCGATTTCGTGTTTCTGTCTACATCTGCTTTGTTTGGATCCTTTTTTTTTTCTTTTTTGATTACTGAATGTTTTGACTTGCCAAAGACAAAAACCTGTATAGCTTCATGGTCAGTCTTATCTAAAATGAGGGAGACTGAATTATTTCTACAACAGTCTCAATCAATATTGTGTTGCAATGCGCTGTTTCAAACTTAACTAATCAATGCTAGAAGCCCTTATTTCCATTCTGTAAATTGACAGGGACCTTTTCATCTTATTACTGCGTAATGCAACTGTGGTATGAATATTTCCTACTGTTTTTTATTTGCAAAATGAACTCATTTGAGAAGATGACTTGTAAATGTGGGTATAAATGTGTCATTTCCTGATCTGAGCAGGCTGATTGGCACCGGTTTGATGTGTGAAGCACCACTTTTCATTAACAGACAATGAGGGGTAAAAGATGCCTAGTTACATTTATAATGCTTTATTTTTTTTGTTTTTTATGGCTGAATTTTACTCACAATAAAATGAAAAACATTCCATCTTCAACCTCAAGACACACGGACAGATGATGTTTCCGACAGGTCAGAAAACCCCGACTGGGAAACAGAAGAAATTCAGGGAGCGAACCTTAAATTAAGACCCAAAGCCAGCTGCACATGTGACCGTGAAAACACCACAGCTGTTTCCTGCATGGATGAGGAAGTGTTATCTGCCTCTGCATTAAAACCTGACACATCTGCTGGATGGAGCTCAAACTGAAGTTTCTGCAATGTGAAAACTCTCTGGACTTTAAGAAACAATGCATTATTAGCGCCATGTCCTCACATTACAGGTTCCTTTTGTGCAACCTGTGCTTTGTGAGCATTTCTGACAGCACATTTAACACGTACTAGGATGAAATTTAAACATGATCCTTAACTAACACTCCTGATCAGCCCTCATCTCATCCCCCTCCTGCATTAAGCTCAAATTAGGCTCTTATTTCAACGGCAAAACTAAATAACACAAGGTCAAAAATACAGCTGAAGTGCCTTTAGTGTGCATGAATGTGTTGCTTCCTCTTCACAGAAATAAAGATAAACGCTTGCTAGTAATTAAACATTACATACTGTAGCTTGAATGTAAATTCCTCTGATGTCAGGGTGGTCCAAGGCCACCACACGAAAGACCATTAGAACATAAAACAGCTGCAGTAAAATGGATAAGTACCAGGTTCTGCACACAAACAGCATAAAAACCCTCGTTTATTATCTGCGGCAGCCATCTCAGACCGAGGGTTCACTTTCAAAATTATGATTCAGATCAAAATTAAAAAAAAAAAAAAAAAAAAAAGAAGAGAATGAGAAAAAATGCATTTACTATTCATGAACAGCAGCTGAATCTTTGACCCAGGACCACCTTTAATATCTACATATCAAAATGTGAACAGGTGGCTCCAACAGGTAAAGAACCAAGCGGCCGCTCTGCCTCAGAGTCACTCAGGCCTGTTCAGCAGCCACAGCAGCAGCAGCTCTGTCCTCAATATGGTCTCTTTCTCCTCCTTTGTACCTTCAAAATAATACCACCGCCTCGCAATCATTTCAGACACAACTCTCCTTTTCAAGGAACTTCTACTGTAGTCGAGCTGTCGCTCAAAAAGTGTCCGTGTGTGGGGGTGCCGTTTGTGATTTCGGCACTGTAGTATTAAATTGGTGTTCTGTTACTATGATGAAGTCTATTTTTACTTTATTTCAGACACTTTTAAGTTAAACCATGAACATTTTACTTCAACCACCACTCATTTGTCCTACATTAGAGCTTTTGAAACGTGACGACAGAAGAACGTCAGCTGTTTCATATTATGCCGCTGAAGCTTATTCCGCCGTGTCGCAAACGTCACTCTTTTACGGCGTTTGGACCATGCTTTGCGTTCCTCCACGCGGCACGGTTGCAGGCGCGTAATGTGCATGAAGGCAACACACAAACATGCAGGAGAGGGAATGTGACACAGAGCAGGAGGACTCCGACCAAAAAGAGGAGCACGTGGTTCATGTATGAAAAGCCTGACACGGACCAGAAAGCCGTACTTTGCAAACTCTTGATATTTTTGACCATATTCACCATTTCAGGCCTATATTTCTTTAGGTTGCAACTATAGTTTAAAAGTGTTTTCAAATTAAATTTTTTAGATTTTATACATCAATATTTTAGAGTTTGTTACTTTGTACTGAAATTTTGCACAGTTTCTAAATGAATGGAGAAAAATGATCAAATACGAGTAGGTACATTTTATTGGAGTTCATTTTATATAAACTATTTATTCACATCGTGATATGTATCGTTACCTGGATATGAAACGACCGATATGGGGATATGAGATTTTGGTTCCATTATACACGAGGCCCCTTATAGCCTAATAATCATGTTTTATTTTACTTTAATATATAGAACATGTTCACACATCAAACTTTAATGTTCCCCTCCTTAAGGCTAATGCAAAGCCTGTGGTGAAACGTTCACCGCACCAAGCAAGTGATGACTCATTTTAAAAGTAATGGCTTGTCAAAAAATGGGGCATAGGGTTGTTGAAAGGGGAGAAAAAAAAAAACAAATTAAATAAAAATGGATTGTTGCTTAACCTTAAGCAAAGCATGTGAGAATCCATTAAAATACTGTATGAATCTGTGCCATTTTTTAGGTTAAAGCACGCTTTGATCTCTGGGAACAATTTCAGAGGCAATAGATAGCAGTAATGTGATTGCTTCTGTCATCGTGATTCAACAGATTACATATCTTAATCGGTTTGTGAATATAATTTGCACAGATTACAGACCAGAGGTTGTCGAAACTGGGCCGTCTGACAGTTCGACGGACAGACGGATGGACAAAAAAGACAGCGAGTGGGCGACAAAACCTCCAACCACCTGGTTTGAGCTGTGACGGGAAAGATGCGATCCTGCTGTTTCTGACAGATGAGTTTTTTTGGAGTTTTTTTCCCCTCCATAACTGCAGGAATAAGTGCATCGCACGTGGGCACGAATATGAGCCACGTACATACACAGGACTGCGTTCCTCATACGCATTTCACAGGAAGTTTCAGGAACCGACTGGACTAAAATGCAAAGCTGTGCAAAATATACTGTATGAGACATGACTGCAAAGGAAGTAGGACCATATATAATGAAATTAAAGTGACTCAGTTGCTGTAATATCCCTGGGGTATATAGCTAGTTGTTTTATGGGGGGAGATAAGAGGATTTTGTCAGGTTGAGATGCCGGCTAATGCTATTGTTCCTACTGGGAGCACAAAACAGCAAAGAAGCTTTTCACACATCTTTTCTTCTTTTGTAGTGCTGTTACTGTAGATATCATTTCAAAGTACAAGGTGGAGAAATTATAACATTGCAGTGTTGGAAGCAAATTTGTTTTTTGATACATACATCCACCCACAAAGTACTCTCATCCAAGTGTTATTCAAACATATTCATATTCCAGTCGGGAAAATATAAAAGGTTGTTCGGATATAGACAAAATTTCAGACTCTCTCTCTCTTTTTTTTTTTCTTTTTTTGTAAGCATGCTCTACTTCCCTACTTTGTCTTCCCATCTCCTCCTCTTCCCTCACAAACACTGACTTATGCTTCTGCAGATCTACTTAAATAGCCCTCTAAGTGACCACTAAGGATGAGTTTTAGTCAAAGACACCGCTAAATGAAGTTAGAGGAACGGCTCGTGTTACCTTCTCTTCTCACTCATCCCCTCAGTTGACTTCTGTTTCTTCTCCTCTCTTTGTTTTTATCCCCACTCTCTTTAATGTTTCATCTGCCTTTACTTACTCGCTTCATGCCTCCTCACTTCTTAATCCCCCGAGCTAATAGTGCTCCCGAGGATGTATCTTGTCATATTATGTCAGCCCAATCACTGTGTCATCTACTTCGCGCAGTTGTTGAACACAAACAAGATTCTTATCCCCCCACCCGTGCTCCTAAAAATAAAAAAATAAAAAAAACATTACTAAAAAGCACGGCGGATATAATCTAATACCAAGTCGATCCTAACACTTGAGCCTCAAGTTGCGCTTTCATGCGGAAAAGCACAGCAGGTCTACTTTGAGGGAGAAATGATTTGCATTCAATCTTCAAAAGGAGCGTAGGTGTTATTACCTGTCACAATACAGGCCAAGCCCAATCTGCCAACAGCCAACAGGGTGTTTTTAAAAAAACCACAAGCTAAACACACCCATCGCCATCATTTTTTGTGCAGAAGGAATGTCGGCTACTGTGGGCCGCGAAACAAGGGCCTCCCGAATGCTGTGGTCTGTCACTGCCATCAAATCTGATTACAAACTTGTTTTACACTTCAGGGCTGCTTTTTAAGCCTTGTAAAAAATAGCAAAAGAGTGACAGGATCTTGTCACAAAATGTAACACTTTGAGGTGTGTTTTTTTTTTTTTTTTTACATGAATTTACAGTTGGTCTAAGTCTGAAACTTAGCAAATTAGATGCAATAAAATGATTCAGTATGGAAAAGGAGGAGAAAAGCGAGGAAAAGGGGGGTTAAATAAAGTTGGAGTCAGGGGTGGAGGTAGAGCGAGGCCAGAAAGGATTACAGTGAAAGGTCATGTTTTTATTCTCTTTCATTTCTTGCTGAGGCCAAACGCATACTGAGATGGTGTGTATCAGTTGGGACAGACGCCCATCTATTGTGCTCTGCTCTATTGTGTTTTATTCTATTCTGTCATGGAAAGTGAAAGTCTAGATGGAAAAATGGCTATTATTACTGTTAGTGTACGAGAGAAAACGGGAAAATACACTCTATAATGCGCAAACAGCCAAAAAGAAGGAGGAGGGGGGCGGTGGTGTGTGTGTGTGTGCGTGTGCGTGTGTGTGTGTGTGTGTGTGGTGGGGGGTGATGGTGTGCGCGCTCACATCGGCTCCACGCACGCACGCATTTAACCACACATAATCAACCGCTGCAGTAGAGCCAAACTAGGCGTGCAAAGTCTGCCGTAGCGATGCCGAGATAATAAAACAAGCCACGGGCGTGTTTAACTTCTGAAGAAAAATTAGAGGAAGTTGCTGGAAGCGCAAATAGATGAATAGATAAGAAGGGCTGCTTAACTGGGAGTAAAAGGGAAACGCTCAGACAGCAGAATCTGCGCGTTTGGGGATCAGGCAAAAGTCGCACAAGCGGGTTTTTTTTTTTTTCTTTTTTTTTTTTTTCCTTCCCCGTCCAACCCAATACATGAATATATAGCAACAAAATCGCCTATTTCGGTTCGTTTGCAGCCCGTGCATCGGTTGTGGCGATATGAAAAACTTTACATTAAGTTTTTACGAGCAGGTTTCTCTGAGATCCCGTGCTTGCAGTTGGAATACGGCAGCGAAGGAACTGTACAATCACCAGCTCCTACTTCCGCCTGACCCGATAAACGCGTTATTCCAACATATCGTCACAAATCTAATCAGAGCTGGGTGATTTCTAGGAAAGTGACCCTCGGGAGACGGCAGGTGCTTTTCTTCTAACGACAGCAGAAACCCACATCTCTGCGAACGGGCAAAAAAAGGCATTGGAAAGTTTTTTTTTTTCTGTTTTTTTTTTTTGTTTGTTTGTTTGCTTGTTTTAATCTGTCGGGACGGTAATGAACTCACCTTCTGTAGGATCCACTGGCAGAAGAGAACTATGCTCCAACCAAGAACCTGCATGTCACCTTCCTTATAGCGGACCACCCCGAAAAAAAAAACTACACGTCTCCCCGGCTGAACATATAAAGACACACCGCGGAATCCAAGCAATCCCAACAGGCAGACGGCGAGCAAAAAGTATCAGGCGAGCGGAAAAACACGCTTAATAAAGTTGTGCGCTTTCTCAGTCTCTGCCACAGCGGTGTCTGTCTGCAAACTTTGAGGCTTTGGGGCTTCAGGTTCTCCGGTCCGCCTCATGTGGCACATCCATGGTGTTTGTCTCCGCTCATGACTGGACGTCTTCACGGGATTTTGCGCGGGGACACGAGGGGTCAGTTAGAAAGACAGAGGCGAAAGTGAGGATCTCACCGAGGATCACCGGCGCTTCTTGTGTTTTAGGATACTGACTGGTTGATTTAGAGAGATGAGAACTCTCTCCCTCTCAGTCCCTCCCTCCCCACTCGTACCGTGTCCGTGTGGTGCGCGCGTCACGGCGCACAGCAGCTCTCCTTTATTGGCAACCACACTGACCACAGAAGACACTGTTTTGTCCTGTTAGTATTGAGATGATGAGCTCTTTTGCCAAGCACTTCATCAGAAAGAATTGGTTTCTATTATTTTAACCAACGAATGACTTTTACCGATAGATAGATAGATAGATAGATAGATAGATAGATAGATAGATAGATAGATAGATAGATAGATAGATAGATAGATA
>JAPQRN010000021.1:6730659-6742890 GCA_037367275.1 Coranthus polyacanthus
CCTGATTTGATCATTTTTCCTTCCTGTGCTTCTACCATGGATAAGTAGGCCACTCAGTTAAATTATTTCTATTTTGTTTGTTGTTGTGCTATAGCCTGCAGGCAAAGTTAATACAGTTATGACCAGTTATGAACACAATGCACAAAATAACTGTTGAATTTAAGGTGTGACAACACTGCGTGATCACAGTGTGGGAGCTGGCGGGAATGTCCACTCTGGTTTTAAACAATCAGTCATTGTGCCTGTTCCAAAAAAGATCAAGTAACATGGTGGAAAACTGGTGGCCCATGAGCAAAATCCTTGAGAGGCACATATTTGCAGCATGTTACTACCCAATGTGGACCCGCTCCAATTTGCCTATAGACACAATAGATTCACCGATTATTGTATAGCTGCAACACGCCACCGTCAGCCATCTGCAGAACAGCAATACCTCTGTGAGAATGCTGTTCATAGATCACAGTTTAGCATTCAGCACCAGAATTCCCTCCAGACTCAACGACGGAGACCCGGTACATAACTCTAACCTGTACAGGTGGGTCGTGAAGAAGGCCCACAGGATCATCAGCGAACCGTCTCACCCCAACAACCGACTGCCTTCTGGCAAAAGGTAACACAGCCTCAAGGCCCAGCAGGAACATTAACATTCAGACATATGTGTACAAACACACATATACACACATATATATATATACATAGGAAACACCTGCATTACATATGTAAATCACACTTACACATTTATCCTCCCTGTTCACTGATATTCAATATCACAGATTTATCCTCCTTGTATTGTTTTGTATTGTGTCTCCATATTGTCTGTCTTTTTATTAGTACTGGCTTTAAGAACGTCATCTTATTCGTCAGCAGGCCGATGTCAGTCAAAGAAGGCGATCGTCATCAATGTTCAGCCAGCAGACCGGTGCATCCCTAGTTTTTTGTTGTTTTGTATCTGCTACTATGCAGGAGTCAAAACCAAAGAATTCTTCTCCTTATACCGGCTGCAACAAAGTACATTGTTTCACCAGAGAGTCAGGCCTAGTACATGTTGTGTTCCATCATTGTTCATTCACAAATTTGGTTTCATCTGACATCTATTACATCAATGCACACATACAGAGAGGTGAAGCCCCACCTACTCCAGGTGTGCCCCATGAGACCTTACTTCAGGAAACATACACTATAAGACCAAAAGTTTGAGGACAACCCTGATCATGCACTTTTTCGTAACATTTTTGTACAGCTGTTTTTT
Organism: Coranthus polyacanthus; assembly: GCA_037367275.1. Taxonomy (NCBI): domain Eukaryota; kingdom Metazoa; phylum Chordata; class Actinopteri; order Kurtiformes; family Apogonidae; genus Coranthus; species Coranthus polyacanthus. The sequence goes on from JAPQRN010000021.1 coordinate 6,731,909, forward strand.
AGGTTTAATATGTTTATAATAATAATAATTATAGGAAAGTCTGAGTGCTGCAGCATGTAATAATAACAATGTGCCCCCAACAGCTTGGTTAAAAAAAAAAAAAAAATCCTGAGAAAGATCCTGTTTGAACATTGCAGTGTCTCTGCATGAAGCCCAATCAATAAAGAACTGTTTTTTTCCAGTGTGGTGAAAAACTGTGTCCTGCACAGCTCCCTGACTTCAAGCCCATCCAACACCTTTGGGATGAATATGAATGCAGACTGGAGGCCAGGACGCATCACCTGGATTTTGTGGGAGCAAATCCTTGTAGCCAGGTTCCAAAAGCAAGAACCAGAAATGATGGGACTTAAACAGCAGCAACAGCATTCCTGAGGTTTGGAACGACATGTTCAGCAATTACATATGGGATGTTTTTTAAATAATCCTCAAACTCTTGGTCACATAGTGTATCTAAAGTAGTCAGTGAGAGAAATCATTTTGATCCTGTTTGAATCATGCCATGAATTATGATGTTTGTCAATTTAAAAGATTTGCAAGTCAAGAAAATCACAGTTGTTCATAAAAGTGATGAGAAAGCATCAGACAGTGAAAATATGTCATTACAAAGACAACACACCCAAGAGTCACATATTAGTGACATCAGCATAACATTCTCTCTCCACAGTCTGAAGATGTCTCTGCAGCTTCCACATGACCACACCTGCAGTGGTGAAAATGCATCTAGGAACAAGTGAGAGATACAGTTCACTGAGCCATGTTCACGCAAAACTAAATGGTACTTTACAGTCTTTCTTTACTTGTAAAATGATATCTTAAATAGACAAACATCATATGTGTAATTAATGGCGTAATTCAAACAAGATCAAAAAATGTCTTGCCATTGACTACCATACATATTTGATCTGAAGTACGGCCCCTTGGGGAAACACCAGAAGGTCTGAGTCTTCACCCCTCTATGCAAGCATGGATCATTTATCTATACAGTTTCTGTCAGTTGCAGTCAGTGAGGTTAAGCATTTCTATCGTAAGGAAATGATTTAAAATGACTTTTTCCACTGCAACAAACAAAAAACAGATTAACATTCCCCGCCTTGCACTAACCACAGGACTAGGCATCACTTATTGGCTGACTGTAGTTAACGAGAAGGCGCATTAATAAATAAGGCAGTTCAAGCAGGTGGATGCTGTGATAGTCCCCACTCTTTGGGAAAACTGCAGTGGCTTGAAGTTACTAGAAGCAGCTACAGAGAGGCATTGGAGTGGAGTACAGTAGGAAGTGTTCAGGCTGATTAAAGACCGGCAACAGTGCTGCATTTTGGAGCATTTTACCTTTTTTCTGTTTTACTCTGCATGCTATAGGGTAGTGATGCATAAATCCTAAAGGCTTGCAATAAATCATGCAGGCATTTTGAACTTTTGAACAGATGCTGCCTCCAAACACAGAGCTTTATAAAGATAGTAGTAAGGTGAGCTGTATGGTACTCCACAGAGGGACTTTTGAGGAATGTGTCTGACTACTGCACAACCAATTCTTTGGGACTAGAGAGCTGGTGAATGGTGCAGAGGGAACTGATGTTATCAGGGACATTGAAAGAAGATGAAGGCCAAGCTGGGGGACTTAAGCTAGGTTGTGGTCGGTGGCACCCATCATGTGAGGTGTTTAATGAGGCGGTCTAGGCAGACAGGCAGGGTTAATACCTTCACACCAGGCTGATTAGTGTGAACCACCTCAGGCTGCCAGCTCGAAGCAGGTCTGGGTGCCAACCTGGTCCTCATTATTACTCTTCAAGCAGGAAAGAAAGAGACTTTTTCCACAATCCAAATGTACTATTTATACCCTGCAGGGCTTAGGTTATCTTAGTTTTCTTTAGGAATGACACATTTTTGCTGAAATGTAAAATGCATACTACTTTTTCTCTAAATATACACTGATGTCCGAATAGAAAAAAGCTGTATTTTAATATATGTGCTTGTACTTCAAAAAGCACAGTGCTCAAAGCCAACATTGTATCCGTACAATGACAAACCACCAAAAAATGCCTGCCCAAAAAAACCTAAAGAACCAGTGTGTAAAATTTAGAGGGGTTTAGGAGGATCTAATTGCAGAAATGGAATATAATATTCATAATTATGTTGTCATTAGCGTATAATGACCATAATTACCATAGAAAGAGTTGTTTATATCTCCAGAGAGAGTGGGTTGTCTTCCACGGAGTCTGATGTCTCTACAGTAGCTCTGAATGGACTTTTTCTTCTCCTTTTTAATATTTTATAGCAGGTGGCATCCAGCATTAAGGTGCATTATCATCACCTACTATGGTTGAGTGTGAAGTTAATATCCCGTTGACTAAAAAGCCCAGAACAGATAAAACAAAAACACAAACTCAAACAAAATGAGGGCCTTTTGCATTTTTTTTTTTGCGGCCACCGTAGAGGAGGGTGAGGGGGGTAATCTGCAATCTGCAACTTCATCACTAGATGTCACTAAATCTTAGACACTGAACATTTAAGTTCAGTGTCAGTTAAGTAACTTTAAATAATTAAATTCTACTTTCTGACTATACACATTTTCAAAATTTTAATAACACAATGGAAAAGTTAACGCGACTGAACTTAGGAGTTCATGTAATAAGAGTTGGTTACAGTCTCTATTGGTAGAACTAATCAACAGCTGCTCCTGACCTCTACATGACAGTGCACTGGCTCAAATGTCCACGTGATAACAGCTATACAAAGGACCCGCGACTGCCTGGTGTATCGTGGATGAAAAACAAAACAAAACACTGAACATTTACGGCAGGCAATGCAGCTAATGATAATCCAAGTTTTGTGCAAGTTACAACTAAGGCGTTGAGCCCTCACCAGTGTATGATGCAAGCAATTAAATGTGTTGACAAACCACAAGAAGCTTCTGACTACATGAGACATTTTTACACCGTGAACTATTCACCATAAAGTGGAGAAATAAGGAAAGACAATAAGAAAACAGCAAGAACTAGAACAAGATCACACAGACAACAATTCAATCAAACGTTCTCTCTTGCAATGTTAGACAAACAGCTCTACAGTTTTATGGGATTCACCCTTGGTCCCTTGGTCTGACATCCTCAACCGGAGCGTCTTCCTCTCTCCTCCTCCATCTCACTTTTAGGGGATGTCTTCTCACTTCATAATCTCACAACATTTCCAATCTCTCATCTTAATAGCCCTAATAAAAAAAAAGAAAAAAAATCACATTACTCAACTGGAAAGACAGAACAAAACGATCAATAAACAAATGACTCAATCTCTCAACAGACAAAATAAATGTAGAAAACCTCACATCAACCCTTAAGAACAATCTGATCCTGTTCCATAACACCTGGTCTGTTTTCATGTAGTTTTTCCATAGCTGATTCCTCTCTACGCCGCCTCAATCCTGACCCCAGTATGACAAATCAAAATGACCTATAATATGCTCTTGCTCTTCTTTTTAATGCCTTTGTGTTTCAGTTGTTCTTGCGTGAGATGGAGAAAAATAAGTAGCATAAATATGACATGAAAACAGGATCTATAAAGTATCTGCCAGTTTTTTTGTTTTTTTTAATTGTTGTTTATTAGAGACATTAACGTTCACTGGCCTCACCATTCTACACAATTGACCTGTCAACAAACTAAATGCACAACAAATATTTGATGCATTTCAATGTATCACATGACCAGTTGACTATTTTATTGCACATGGCTACTTTTTCATCACTTAGTGCAGGCAGTCGGATAAATCTGAACCGTCTTTTATTTAGAAAGTGTTTTCAAAAATCAGCACCTCAGCAAGTAAACACTACAAAAACAAAACATGTATGCATGTGATGTCATGTATCTATATTCAGAAACTTGTTATTCATTTGTAAGAAAAGAAAAGAAAAGAAATAAAGGAAAATAAAAAATTCTACAGATTTTTTTGGCAGATACAAATGAAACCTTGTTCTTTCTCTTATTTGTAGCTAATGGCTACAGTCAGCTAACGGCTTCCACCTAAATCAATGAAGTCAGTGCATTGACAGAAGCTCAGAAAAAGGGACCTCGCTTAAAATGTCAGAGCATTTGCTTCTATGTTTAACAGAGGAAAACATACACAGACACTACAACCCCATACCAACAACCCTGAGCTCAAACACCCACTTACAACATGCCCATGGCTCATTAGCATGCATTGTCCAAAGTGGGATGCAATGCTCAGGTCCTGTCCTTCAATCTGAGATGTGGACGGAGCAGGTAGGGCAGGAGATGGCAGGTTAGCGGAGATGGGCTGTGGCTCTTAATGAGCTCCTCGGTGCCTTCCCACTGTAGCACAGGCCTGGGTTCCCCCTCACACGGCATCCTGGGAGCTCGTTAAGAGGCATTCCCTTTAAAACAATCACCTGCCAGCAATCATCCCCTCCCTTTATTGTTTCTATATTTACAAAGTTATATGTGATGTGTCAGTTTGACCCTGCGTTGGTTCCTCTCACCCCCTCTCACCCCCGTCATATAAGCCTCTCTCCTTACTTACTTTACCATCTCCTCCCTATACCAACATCAGCTATTATTTTGGTATTTTGCTCAGTATTCAGATTCCCTGGAGCAGAGTCAGATGGTGGTAACTGTGGCTTCCCCCGGGAGCAGATCCAGAGCCTGACATGTTTAAGAGGGATCACAATGACAGGAAGTGGAAAAGGAAAGAGAGCAGGCTGAAATACAGCATACCTAAGTATATACAGTGTGCAACTCTACAGCTAAGAGCTGGTGTGAGATGGTGGCAGCGGAGAAAGAAAAAATGTAAGTAACTCTGCAAATGAGAACTAGAAGGGCATTCTGAGAACCGAATCTCTGCCAAGGCTCCACAGTCCTGTATTCAATCATGTCCTAGTCATTCAATCAAATACCCTATGTTGCAATGTCAAAAAAAAAAAAAATCCAGGATGTGCCCCTTTTGCCTGTTCTGCTCCAAAATTTAAGGGGTTTATCCTTCCACCAAGATTCATGAAAATTGGTAGCAGTATTTTTTTTATGTAATCCTGCTGCAATACATACATATATACAGACGGTAAAAACATAACCCACTTGGCAAGGAAATAATTCACAAAACTTTTCCTCTTTAAAAAATGAGAAATGTTTTATGTAAGTGCATCTAGTATGTGACATAAGTTTATTATGATGACAGACAGTAAAATGTCCATAAATCCAGTCCAGTCACCTTCAATACTGAGTGATGTATAACTCCACACACTCAGTGCTGTCCATAGGTCTGGCAGCCTCCACTATCGTTCTGGAATAGGGGTAAAAGTTATGAGTTGTTTGGCTTGTTCTTGGGCGCAGGACGCTGTGACTGCATTTGCAAAATAGTGTCCGTAGAGAAGTTGTTTTGGTGGAACGTACACATGAGGAAGGGCATCATATTGTACTTTTTGCACAGTAAAAGGGATTACAATGACTACAGTGATTTCAACATTTTTGGGCATTTTGGGCACTGGCCACAGCGCTGTCTGGAGGGATTATGTTTTCACACTGTTCATCTATACATGTCACGGTGCATTTTACAAACCCAAATGCAGCACACTAGAAACTGGCGATTTCACAGAGTGGATATTTATTGAGCACGGGTTGAACAGATAAACAGAGGAACAGGTGACTCTCAGCCAGGCACCAGGTGTGGATCGGTGGAGGCCGTGGAAGGGCCAGGGAGGCCAGGCGGCCACAGACAATGCTGGCTGGCTCGTGCAGAACAATGCTGGCTGGCTCCGTCCACCTTCACGGAGGTGAAGGTGGACGCCACAGACAGGGAGAGGGCATTCACGTACGTGGGCCACAGTACGGCGATGGTGCTTAGTAGCCGTGGAACCACCATGGAGGGCAGTGGAGTCACGGTCCGGAAGACAGTTCAGTTGGCTGGGAAGGAAGAGACGCTCGGTCGGGGACGGAAGGCAGGTGAGGGTACCAGCAGACAGGTAAGACACGGCGGTCGGTGAACAGAAGGCAGGTCCAAAGTCCAGGAAGGAAGACAGGCTCAAGGGTCGGGGGCAGGCAGGGTCAGCGACCGAGAATCCCTCAGAGAGGAAGCGCTAGAGAGTCATGAGAATACAGAGGAAAAATCTGGCAAAGAGTGAGTGTGGAAACGGAGCATAAATAATGGCTAGGTGATTGGGAACAGCTTGGCAGCGCAGGTGAGTGATATGAGGCTGATCGTAGTGAGTGGAGGATGACCAGGTGAGAGTGGTGAACGTGATTAGAGAGGGAGGAATGGCAGAGCGTGACAATACATCCCATTCTCTCTTGAACTCATGAAGGTATCTCAGGTTTCTCAGGACCACCTTTTTGGCCTTAACTCAAAACCTCATACACTCGTTATGACAAAATTTGACAAATGCGTAATAGGATAAAAATGATGACATGATGACATCTTATATCCAGAGGGTCAATTTCACTGTGACATCTGTTCTGCAAAAAGAATTTCTGACCATTAATGTCTGTATAAATAGAGTCTACATGAAGACAGTGTGATGGGCTGAGCCGATAAGACAACCAATAGAGAAGTCCGTTACAGGGCTATGCACATACTTGTAAACATGGAGCAGTTTTCAGGCGATTAAAAATGCAAAACTGCAACAACCATTTGATATTTTTAATTTTAATAAATTTCGGGTAACATAAAAAGCTTATTATATACAAGTCCTCATGGTGTACTTGTGAATAATGGTCTCAGCCTGGCCACCCCCATAAAACTGTCTGGCTCTGCCACTGGACAGCATGTCTCACTGCAAATTATTCACTGAGTAATTCATGTTAATATAGTGATATAGTGAACTTCCATTTTGCCAAAACAAAAAATACACTCCATACCTTTTATTACATTTCTTCAAAGTCTTCACTACATATTTTACATAAATCTGGACAGAAGTGGATGTAAAGTGCAACTTGACTGGTTCACAGACCGAGACAAACAGCTGGAATTGTGACAGAATAACCTCTAATTAAAAAGGAGATTGAGCTCTCTAATAACTCCAGAGTTGCGTTGCTTGCTTGTTTTCACCTTGTTTTTTTTATCCTACTTGCCAGTGACTGGTAGTCCCACGGCAGAAATCACAAGTGGTCTCTCTTCAGAGCTGGATGGTGTTTGAACTGTGAGGGAGGCTTAATTAAAGTTAAGTTAAATATAGGAACTTTTAACAAAACTGTGCAGAGTAAGAGAAAAAATGTATCACGTTATGAATACTTTCACTTTTGCACTTAGGCGTAAAAGGTAAAATAACAGGTTTGTATTCAGCAATTTGTAGCACATAGTAATTGCTCAACATAAACTATTTTAACCATGTTTTGACACTTGTGAAATGCATCGGAAGTGATTTGGGAAGAGTCAGAAGAAAATGAGTAAGATGAAAAGATAAGAGCAAGAGGGTGACAGAAGTTTGAAGAGAGGTGCGAGAGGATGCGACAGAGAGGAAAATGTTGTAAGTTAAACGCAGTTATGTAAGGACAGGCGTCACATCAAGCACATTACTGTATCCAGTGTGCCCATCACTCCTTCTCAAAGTCACATTTAGAAACAGAAAGAAGAAAGAAACACTGTCAGAGAAGACGCATACTTTCACCCTTTGCCATTAGGCTGTTCTTTGTCTCTTAGCGTTTGAAGTCAACTCAGAGTTACTATGGAAAACAAGACAGTTGGAAATATAAGTGCCTCTGTCGGTGCCTCTGATGGCTATTAAAGCTGCGGCATCGAGTCAACAAAATGTGTGAGTGGGTTTCGTGATGAGAAAGGCCAAACCATTAACACATTTTCAAGCGCTAATGCAGCTCTGTTGTTTTGTTTAACTGTAGGGAGCATCTCAACATCATTAAAAAGAAACTGTAGAGATGAAACCAGATGATCATGGAAATGCCTGACATTCCCAAATAAAACTTGACACAACACTGATTTAATGGAATGTTATCATATACTATAGATGCCTTTAGACATTTATGGGCCCATTATATTTATTTTATTGAATCTATTAAATAGCAAATAGTTTAATACTTCCCATTGTTGAATTCTGAACATCTGATGGGTTGGGTTTTCTCCCAGTGTGTCACCTAGAGTTCATAATGCATCTCCAGAGGAGGGAGATTTCTCTGCACTTCTCTTCAACTTTTCTTTTCATGTCCTTTTTCCAGACGTGGTTCAGTTCAGCCTCTGCAGAGATGTTGCACTGATTCAATTTTACAAAAATAGCAGAAAGATTAAACTCACTTAATTTTTATCCTCAGGGCATTTCAAATGTTTTATTCTATCACATTTTGCTTGTAGTTGTTCTTGTTTCACCTGATGCGTTTGTTTTGTATTTTAATGGCACATATTCTTAAGCTTTTATTATTTTTACTGAATTGTCTTTTATTATTGTATTGTCTATTTTATTTATGCACTTGAATATGTGAATGAATGTAAATTAACAAGCCACAAATCAGGCCATGCTACATTACGAAGGTGGGCGTGAAACAACAAAAAACTGACAACGTTAAAGTTAGGAAAGGTCAATGCAAGACTTATTTAAACTTGAATATACTATACATTTAAGTGAGAAATTACACTTTAGTCACTTATTTCCAAATCAGTCTCTCCCCACTATTTAATGTGACACGGCATTCACTGTCAATACTGTCGGGTATTAGAGGAGGACGTTATGGTTGAAGTTTATTAATCTGATGAATGTGTTCATGTGGTTGTAAGGGATTATAGGAGTTACAGTTTTCATAATTTTTTACTTTTATTATGCTTTCAGTTTAGTTGTATTTCATTTTACGGGTACATAAGTAGTTTTATTGTCATTTTGCGTGATTTAGTTTAGTTTTTATTATATAGATAGATTAAACAAACAAAGTCTTTATTTACAGAAGCTGAAAAAAGCAGCATGAAAATCCACCCTTCACCCCTTCTTTTATTAACGTCTCATACAGTGTTAGGCCGTTTTATCATTGTAAACCACGAATCATTAACATTTCTTGACCCACAGCAGATCTTGGTGATTAACACCCGGACATAAAGCTAAAGCAAAACTTTCAATCGTCTGAACTACAAATAGAAAACAAGGCTGATTTTAGCTGAAATCCTATGTTGTTTCAGTGGGGTTTTTTTTCTGTCATGCCGGTTTTTGGGTGTTTTCACACCTGAAAGTTACAACAGAGGTTTAACTGTTAAATGTTTTGTGTTTTTTACATTGCATACATTTGATCTGGTTAGTTTTCACGCTGCATTTTTGGGAGCAAACTAAACAACTTTGTATGATATACCTACATCCTGCTGTCAACATCTATGTGTGCTGTGTCCCCTTGTACTTGACGTTGATTGGTTTATAGACAGCCGTATGTCTGACAACAGCATGTTGTTAATTTGGTTCATTCAGTCTTCCGGTTGCTTTTCTATTTATTTTGTTTATTGGCAACGATAGCCTTGCACAACTTCCTGTAATTGGTCAGAAATTCTGAGCCCATCTAGAAAGTGTTTTCACACTGTAAATGATGGTTTGGGTTTGATCCGTGCTGAGATCACTTCTTTTAGTTGGACCAAAGACCGCATGTTTGGTCAATTTGATTCAGATCAAGTCTGAACCAGTTGAAGTAGGTGTGAGAGCGCCTTTACTTTTTAGTCTTGGTTTTCATTAACTATTGGCTGCGATGGATGGTGAGTTTTTCTCTTTTTCCCGTAAAAAAAAAAAAAGAAAGAAAAAAGAGTGAGAGAGAGAAAAGCCTGTGAGAAAAGAAGATGGAAAAAAGATGAAGCAGAAGAGGAAGAAGAGGGGTTGGAGAGTCTCCACCGTGCACAGAGCTGATCTGTGTGTATATTGTGACATTTCCAAGTGGTCTCTAATGTACGGATGGCACACCTGTTTAATGAGCCACTAATGATAGCTCTAATTGAACTGGGCTAATTACATGTCATCCTGAACTGGCCATATACAGCAGCAAAGGGATTGGAGCAGGAAATATCCGGTCATAGCTGCCAGTTTATTCTGAGGGTAGCCTGATCCCACATCACCTGCCTAAATCACACCATCCTCTCCGAGCACTCCAATTTGAAACGCACAAATCTTTCAACTGCCAACGCGCCGCTTATTATTTTGTTACACTTCACAATCAGCCTGAGAAGACATTGGTTAACATGATGATGCTTTGTGAGGCAATATTTGACAGCAATATTTGACTGAGCAGCCATTTCTTAGATACAGAGCAAATTGAATAAATCGTTTTTTGTTTTTTTTTTTTACGAGTCGTTCCCCCCTGCAGCAATACTGCTATAATGAGCAGTGTTTTGGAGCTTGGCTGAAGGTTTCAGTGGAGTGGTCTGAAGGATTGTAAGGCAGCGGACAGTGGAGAGTAGTAGCTAGGGAGAAGACACAATCCTCTCACACCCCCAGGCTTTTCCATTATCCTGCTCTTTCTGGATCATATAACACAGGGATGTTTGTGTGTGTCTGTGTGTGTATGTATGTTCAGCTAACTTATGTTTGGTTGTGACTGCATTCACGTGTGCACTGTAAATGTGCGTGCGCATTCACATCCATCTTACCAAGTCCCAGTTCATTTTCTCTCTCATCCTGTTCCTTTCTCTTTTGCTGCTGTTTTATCTGCTTTTACAAACTACGACGACTGGCGCGTTTGATACGAATTTGCTGAGAGCCGCGGGTCTCGAAAACTTTTGGGAGAGGACGGAGTAGGAGGCGTAGAGGAACACAGGAGAGTGAGATGAAAGATTAAAAACAATCTTCTCATTCATTATCTGATGCCACATGGCCACACCGCAGTCAGTTCCCCTCTTTACTCTGCACACACACATAGTATTTACAGAATACGATATAAAAAATTAAGAGACTGCTCCAAATTCCAGATGTCCAGACCTGAAACCTGTTGAAAACCTCTGGCATGTGATCATGAGGAAGACCGGAAAGAAGAAAACCAACAAACAAAGGCAAGCTGCTGGTGTAGAGCATGAA
>JAPQRN010000021.1:6810495-6829544 GCA_037367275.1 Coranthus polyacanthus
GAAGTAGAGGATTGAAAAAGGATTAAAAACACTTTAAAATGAAGGCATTACACGTAGATACATATACATAAAAAATGACAGAATACTTCAACAGTACTAAATGAATGCTTCCTTGAAATCTAAAACATGAGTGTATGTGCTCAGAGACCACTGCTCCTACTTTTTCCCTCTAGTGTTTAAGCTTGTTTCCGCTTTGGAGCATGTGTATCCCTCAAAAACATGTCAAAATGGAGTGCCAGGAACATGGGAAATGTTCATACTGAGAGACGGGGGTGGGGGGTGGGGGTGCTGAGAGGGTGAATGGAGGAAAAAAAGACAGAAATAGAGTTGTTTGTGAGTTTATTTTGAGCTCCATTACCTCTATTACAGATGACTATGTGCTCTCCACCCTCTTCTAAATGCTGAGGATGCAGGTGGCCCACTCAGGAAAGCACCTATCAATCTCTCCCTAGCTATCTACCTATCTGTCTGCCCATTTATTCATCAACTCATCTGATGACAATCCACCCATTCCATTTCACTATTCTTTAGCCTCTCCTCGCATCTTTCAGATAATCAGTCCATCAACGCATCCATCTGTGCACCCATCCAGCAATTCATCTACCCATCCATTTATCTCCCCATCATTCATCTATTTGTCCATCATCTATCCATCCATCCTTCCTCACACAGACTTGCTTTCATCAGTTTCCAGTGGCTCCATCAGGACTGCACCTCAGTTGTTTAAAGTGCCTCACATGAATACAACAGGCCGTATGCTAGATTTTCTACCAGACAAACAGAAAACAGAGGAGCATCGCAATCAATAGACAGGGCAAACTGTAATCACTCCTGCAATTCGATAGTTCTCTAAAAATGCTAAATACAGTACAGCAACAAGGGGCGACAATTAAAAGCACTGATAGAAAACAATGTACAGACACGGTTTGAAAGCACAGCTGATAATGCTGATTACCAGAAGAGTTTATAGTCTTTGGAATCTATTACCGCTTCACCGATATGTCCTGTAATTGAAATGGATTAGTGTTCAAAATTGTCCATCCTGAGATAGTAAAGGCTGTCTGTGTGTCTGTCTGTGCAATGTACAGTACGTCAGTGGTTTTTGTAAAACTGTCCAGATGCACAATCTCAGTAGATTAAATTCAATCGTTGACATATCATTTACAAAATGGTTTTAAGATGTCACCAAAGGCCCCCTGTCTTCATTTCAAGTATGGGAAGCTAAACAAAGTGTAGCTATCTAAAAACAAATGTAGAGTGAAAATGATGAGGAAATAGTGATAAAATGACATTTCTCTTAGTTTCATCTTCCTGTTTAACACAGCTAAATGGAGATGATTCTCTCAATTATGCAAGATAATTGCAGTTAGCTACATTAATTGTGATGAGGATGATTATGTACTAATTGTGACATGCTTACCTGTAGCCTGTTTACTACAGACTAGAGATAGACAGATGAATCTGTGTCGATAGGACTTTTTACAAACTATCGGTAGGATAGGTGATTATTTTTTGTCCAAGGGGCGGTGATATTGGCCAGTCACATCTGTATGGTATCGTCTTTTTCTGGTTAGAAACTAAAAAATCCACTATAAGTCGGTGTCTATTAGAGAACTGAATAGGTCACCATTTTGGTGCTTTTTCCTCATCTAATCTGGCAAGTATATTTTGATTCTTTCATCTGTGAAATACAAAACTATAGAAGTGAGTGCTTCTCATTACCATCATTGTGTTTCTTTTACATCACTTGGTTGAAACAAGCCTGTGCAGGTCATCGGCAGCGCTCAACCAGGACATGTAACAATAAAAAACCTCAAATCTATATAAATCCACAACCAAACAATGAAGTTTCTTTAAATTGTCAGGGGCATCAGAAACTCCTGTAATTGTCAATAATTTTAGTCATGCCATGTAGCTCTAGTATTAATGCATCCTAGGTTTGCAATGTTTAAACTAATATAGCCTCATCCATAGACCAGTTTCTTGCTTTTATGTGTAGAAAACCTATTTTTTACATGATGGGCATGTCTACGACAGGTTTATGGATACCTAGTAAGGGATTGACACTGCATTTATTCAAATATTTTTCACTATACTGAGCTTCATGCGACACCATATGGGTTGTGCTAATCATGCCTTACAAATAGTCTAGAGTAGTACAAAAAGGATCTGGCAGTCAGCACTTTGTGAGACCTTCGTGAAGCAACAGGAGGCTCAAAAGAGACCAAATAATCCGTGCAAAAATTATTTCATACACTAAATAGAACAGGCTTCATCATGACAAACCTTGACATGCCTGTACAAATTGCGCTGAGAAAAGACAAAAGACAGAAAGCCAACATAGATGTGGCAGGTAATATTCAAGTCTGACCACTGGCAAACCAATATGACAAACGTGGATTGTGTAAAAAAAAAAAATCTCTCCATGCAGCAGTGGAGCTCTCACATGTGCTCAATCGGCTCGCAGATACACAGACAATATCGTTTTCATTGCATCTTATTACTCAAGCATTTATCAGTAATAGAGTAAAGATGGAAAAAATATGAATGTGTTGCATTGCATATTGATTTAAACGGTGCTTCTAAATGTTGTGCTGGTGCTCCTACATTTTGCAGGGTGCACTGTTGCTACTTGTGGAAAAAGTTAGTCAGGAGCCCTGAAGAGCAAACTGAGTTTAAGCCCTGCCTACAAGCATGATTTGTAACATTACAACAATTTTGGAGCCAACTTCACTTCCACCCTCCAGTGCACAATAAGAATGGACTTTTCAGATGTGAAGTTTCTTCTGTCTGGACCAACTACTACTGTATATCCATACATGCGAGACAAGAATCATATACAGATTTGTAAGAAGGCAACTGTTAAAGATGGCACATTTCAGACAGACAAATATTTTGTCAAATACAAGTATAATGTTTTTATTTGACTTCCAACATATTTGGGATATTTAAGTCCTTTTTGCACAGGGTTTGCTATCTGTTATGTGAAAAATGATCAGTAACCTTTGATTTTCAGAGTTTATCTTGATCAAGTCTTCAAAAGTGCTGTGCTCTATTTTAATGAACAAACTTCAACTGTTTGAGTTAAACATGTTTTAAAAACCATTCCTTAGAGGTGACGTGCAATGAAGCTGTGCGTCTACCGCACTGCCAGCTGCTATGTAGAACAACTGGATCACACTAATTCATCTAGGTTTTTGTATAACTTAGCTAATATCAAACTTAGCTCCTGATATTACAAAGTAAATCTTAAACCAACACACAGCTCATTCAGTGCTAATAATACATACCAATAATCCTACCACTTTTCTTCTCATACTAGAATTACCACCTGTGTAATTTTTTTTGTTTGTTTTCTTGAAAGGACATTCAAAGGAGATTTCACAATATTCAAAGTATATACTGCAGAAAAAATAGGGGTCTGAAACTGCCATTACCTGTTCCACAAGTCTTGAACGTAAGCTGTAAAATCTCCCTCAAGAGAATAAAAACTCCTTATTTGCAAGGATTGCTATCTCAGACAATTAATGAAATATTGAGCTCTTATTGATTCATCCCGTGTTCTCTCAATGGAACATCTGCAATTGTATGCAAAGAGAAACCTCACTGGTAATATTAGGAAGAGGAGAAACAAATACAGAGAGAAGAGCTTAGCTGCACATGTCATTCTCTGACACCCCTCCAGGCCAACCATTAGCAAGCAAGAGGCATCACCATTTCATCAACGTTCCCTGCACGGCCTCTCCCCCTCTCTCTTTTATTCATGTCTCCTTTCTTTTTAGTTTTGTTTTTCCTCAATTTCTCATTTTTATTCTATTTTCATCACTCTTCTTCGTCTCTGAGCTTTCCTCTCCTACTCTCGGTTGACTGTGGTGTTGGAAACATCCATTAATTTGAGTGAAGAATACAACCCCAGTATGAATAATACTGCATTTCCCGTTTGTTGTGTACATTTGATGTATGTATACATGTTGGGGGAGCCACCTCAGGGTGACCTGACGCACCCTGATGGCAGCAGAGGAGAGCACGGCATCTAGCAGCACTACTGTTATTGGATAATGGAGGATGTATCAGTCGTTTCTCTCATTACAGGTCTCTATCACTCCTTTTCTGACTCAGACACACAAACAGCTCTTACCCATCTCTTTCCACTGACACAAACACACCATGCAAGTGCACGTGCACACACACATCCACCTGTATCTTTCTCTTTCGTCTCTCACCGAGTGGCTTCACTCACCACCTTATCGGATTAAACCAGCTCTGACAGTGCTGGCCCTGCTCGCACACACCTTGTCTCGGGGGCACACCACATTATGAAACAATTACTTGCTTAATTGACAGTTAATTAATCTAAAGTCAATTTGACCTTGCCAGGCTAACCTTGAGATTGAGAGCTGTGGTAGTCATGACACTGAGACGAAAAACTGGGGCTTGCTAGTCCACTGCAAATTAAACAATTCCATTAAAAAATTAAAAAAACGGCTTATTTTAAGCCTAAAATTTTACATTTAGCGACTAGCTGAAACACACAACACAGAGAGGACTACAAACCTAACAAGTGACTGGGTCCACTACACAACACACTTAACAACTGGACATTGCATCTGTGGACCAACAAATCTTATGATAACTGTCAGTCAACTGACATGAGTTACTGAAACAAACACTGATGTCTACCGGCAGGTTATTAACAGTACAATCTGTGCTAAAAAATAAACACACAAAAACAGAAGCAAAAGTGGAGTTTGAGTGAGATCCTCGGCGGAGAGGTGTGTGTTCAATGTGCACTGTATGGTCTACAGAGGGAACAGGAAGCAGAGTGAGCTAATTTTAGGAAAAGCTGTCAGTCTTTGTAGGGAAACCTGATGTAGATGAGCTCGTGTCTTTGATGTAATGTTGTACAGTTCAGTCATTTTTTTTTACAATTTCAATTCACTCCACAAATCTTCTTTCTCGCCTTTACTTGTCTTGTGTTTGTTTATTATCTCTCGGGCGGCAGTGACGTCATCAATCACCAGCATCACATGCAAATATTAAACATGTTTTAAAAGGTCTTTGTGAGAACAACTGCCAATGACTGGATATTAAGACTGAAGACTAGAATCTTTACACAACACAAACTACATGATTTTATCTGTGACTTTAGCTGCACAATTAATCAAATCGCAACAATTTAGCCTGTCAGCAATTATAGAATTGCAAATGGCTGCAATTTAAAGGTGCATTCATACTCACTGAACAGAGGGGAGAAGTTTGTAATTTTTTTCCCATGCATTTTTACATTTATGTTTGAGTTTGAAAAAAAAGACACATTTCAAATTGATCAGTCGTCTGTGTATTTTCCTTGATAACCGAACAAATAGACTCAAATCACAACATTGTCCACAATAATCACAATATGACTCTTTTTTTTCGTTTTTACATACCTCTTGTGGACATATGATAAGTGCAGGTTAAAAGGGGATAAATCTTAGAGAAAGGCGTTTGGCCACAGATATAGCAAAACAGCAAACTTTGACCAGTGTTGGTGTCCTGGAAACAGGACACAGCTTCAGAAAGTTTCTTTTTCTAATCAAGTTGGTTTTTTGCATAAACCTAACCAAACCTTAACCATAACATTGTCACGGGTCTGAATGCAATAGTTATGTAGGATATTTTCTTTAACGGCGGTGGAAATTCAGATTCAGGCTGGAACCCACTACGCCCTGCTACATTAAGTGCCATTATTTTCTCCAAATTACTTTTGTTTTAAATACTGTGCTTGAATTTTGCCAGTAAAAAATAATTTGGAAATGTTAAAACTCTTCCTGAAAGTAAAGGTTTTCTGCTGCAGTGAACTGAGCTGAGTGGTTTGAAGGGGTTGCACGATCAGCCATTTTAGTTTGAAAAAAAGTCTTAAATTCAAAGCAAATTAGTTTTACCTAAGATAGTCAAGATCTACACAGATTTGCACAAAAGATACATTTGGACATGTATTTGAAAACTGACCATTAGTCAGGGTCTCTCTTCGTGAAACCGGCCTCTGGGTTGATGGTGGGATGGAGGCAGCAGCAGGAGGATGGATGAAAATGATATACTAATGTCAACTTATCTTTACACTAGCAGAAAATCACTTGTAGTACCTTCTTGTCTGGGAAAAGACAGACTGGATTAGTGTGGGAGATACTTCTGTGTGCGCGTGCAGTAACCATTACACAGCATTACACCTTATCAGACAACTACCGGCGTATTCTGCTGAGCTGATCATTTAGGTGTTAATTACACCACTCATCTGAAAACTCTGCATAGCCACAGTTTTCACTCTCTCAGGTACCCATTTTGGCTACAGTCTGTTTTCACAGTGTTGGATTGTATCCTCTCTGACAGCCTATGCTTATCTCTACTGCAATAATTCATATATACATTAACACCTATGCAATTTATTAAGAAGAAGTTGTGGGATGCGGCACTATCTACAAGAGATCATTTGCCTTCTTATGGAAACTTAGTTTGGAGTTACCCGTGCACTTCTGTATAATACCATCAACTAGTTTTCTAACTTAGATGCAAATACGTGTAATTTGTCCATACCCTCTGATACAATCCACAGCAGGTATTCATGAATTAGCACCCCTATTGGAGGCAAGAGAAATTACACAAAACATGATCGAGGTTAAAAGTACCAATGGTTGCTTTAGCTATGAAATGGGAGACAAAACTAAAGAGTGTATCTGTATCAATGGCCAAAATATGAAATATATTCGAACGGTGAAATTTAAAACAATACAATAAAGGTTTTTAGGCCCTGCAGCAGGATGAGCATTGACTTCATCAGGATCAGGGGCTAAGTAAAGTTTGCCTGAGGCTTGTCTTTTGTTTTGTGAAGAGGGCTTGGCATCAGTATGTTTGGAGGATTTGTCTACCTTTATAATAAATAAATATTATCACACACTCAAAGGTTATTAGGCTACCCATCTTTACTAATGATTTGTGCACTGTTCACCTTTTCTCTTGTTAAATTTATTGCGATTCACCTCAGTCTCTGTTCTCTCCTGGCTGTTGTTGGTGTTGGTGGTGAAAATGTACAAATACACTAATCTGCATTCTTACACACACAGTTATTACAGATATCAACATCCATACAATGTCCAAAGAGATTGAGGAATGTAGCCAGTGACTATTAAATATCACTACTACAGTTTATCATCTGATTATGACCAAGTGTAAAACCCAAAGATGTTATAGGCATCATATATCATATGACCTGGAAAATGGATGACTCCTATTAGCAAAATACTCCATTTGAAGTAAAAATGCACTTTTACAACTACACTGACAAGGCCAATTGCTTATTCAGCTTCACCCAACTTAGCATCGTCAGAGCTGTCAAATTAAGTTTAACTTCTTGCCATGCAACCAAACAGCAGTCAACACTCATCAAAATAATATCACAGTCGACCTCAAGAAGAAGACCCCCATTTATGTTTCACCACTTTTCTTTACAAATGCCTACACATTTTCTGTATCAGAGTCTATGCTGTGCTGGATAAATTTGTCTCCACTTTGTGTTACTTTGACAAGACAGAGCTCCAGCTTCATGGCCGACTGAATTTGTGTGATTAAAGAGACGACAAGCAAAACCATCTGCTTGTCACATCCATCTGTCATCACCCAGCGTTCGCCATCAGCCGCACATCACTCAAAAACAACAGCAAGTTGTGGAGAGAGAGGGTCCCCTCTGCTGCGATGCCTCAGAGAGAGACAGACAGAGAAAGACGGAAGGGGGGGATAGCTGAAGAGAGCAGGAGGTGCAAGAATGAGAGTTGGAGGGTGTGAGTGAAGATAAATGAGGGAGTGGGGGTGAAAAGACAGAGTGGAAGGATGCTAGAAAGACGGGTAAACGCAGAAAGAAAAAGGAAGAGACAGATGGAGATTTTGTGCTGCTTTCTGCTGCCCATCGCTGATCCAACCTGTTGATGTTGCCCTGTTGTGCCCACAGACTGCCTGATACTTACAGAAAGTCTCCTGCCTGTTCCCACCGGCCTGCGATCGAATCTCACCAGAGCTTTATTCCCTCTGCCTCCCCTACTCATCATTGTCTCTTCTTCCCAACTGTGTTTTCTGCTAAAAATACCCAAGGCATGTGTACTGCAAAGAGAGATTTATCTGTTTGCAGACCCAGCCCAAAAATATTGAGGAGAAAATGTAAGTAAATATAAAGTCTATATAAACAGACTTGGTTACACCCAATCCCACAACTGAAAGCCAACCTGCTGTATCACCTGAGCTCCAGCCTTTCATAGTACAGTTCTGTATTCTGTCTTTTTTGTCATTTTAACGAGGAGATTTTGCTTACACCCGTGTCTGTTTGTTGATTTGTTTGTTTGTTTCCTTTGTTTGTCTTTCAGCCGGATTATGAAAGACTACTGCACAGGCTTTCAAGAAAACTAGTGGAAGCCATTTAACTCACGATTTGGCGAGAAAATCATATTGTGATTTTTGTGGACAAAATTGTGATTGCAATTGACATCAACAAATGGTATCATAAGTCTACTTCCTTGGTTATCAAGGTCATTGGCACTGAATCCAAAGTATCACCATACAACAGAGGTTGTGTTATTTTTTTAGTTTGGTCGTCGGCATCTATTTTACTTGGCTGGGCAGCGAATTTTGATGTTTCACCATGAAACACAAAATTGTTATAACTAAACAGTTTTCTTTCCCAATCTGCACAAAATTTCACATGTATGATTAAGAGTCCCGTCATGAACTCAGTGACATGACAGTATTGAATCTGATTCACAGCGCCATCTGCTGGCAACAGGAAATGGCATGTTTTGCCTTTTGATATATTGCTCCTAGCAGGTTAAAGACATCCAACTCAAATTTGGTCAGAAAAGCCTTAACAAGTTGATGATACAATGTCTAGGAGCTGGTGAGTTTTTGTGATACTATGTGTTCGTGGTGGCGTGACAAGTTTTGACGTTTCACCATGAAACACAAAACTGTTATAACTCAGCTGTACATTCTCCAATCTGCACCAAACTTCACATGTAGGACAAGAGTCCCTCCCTGAACAAAATAACATGCCAATATTGAATCTAAGTCATAGCACCACCAGGGGTGGATCTGGAAAAATATTCATGTGGTGGCAAGAGGGTGGCATGGAGACTTTACAGGGTGGCGGGAGGCATGATGGGGCTTGAACCAAAAGACGATCTTAAACTGGGTGTTTATTTTGCACTTGCATGACTGATCAGAAATTCAGGGAGGGGGGAGGCTGATGATTTTGGAGCCAGTATGCATGATCTTGCTGAGTTTGTTTCTGATGGGGATTGTTAACAATATAAATCAACAGCAGAAGGTGGGGGCAACAGACAGAGCTCAAATTTGTGTCATTGTAGATGTCAGAATAAAACTCTGCATGATGCCATCATGCTAGGATTTAACTGGAGCAGTTGGTGAAGTTTCTTATGTAGTATATTATTATCCTCCTGAACACTAATGTGATTGTAAGTCTAAATAATATATATTTATATACACTTTTTCTTTTTTCTCACCACACTGATGATGAACATATGAATTAATAATTAATATAATGATGTCATACATACACCATTACTCTTTTGAAAAAGTTTTTTACATTTTGCTGCTAATACTTCTGTTCTTTTACGTAAAAATAATAACATCCTGCGACAACACTTATGAAGGAGCTATAATCATAGCTATTTATATCTAAAATATAATTCATCAGTCAGAGGGACCAGGAGTGTGACTGAAAAGACTTTAATTTAAGTAGGAATCTTTATGCAGGACTTTTACTGATTATGCAGTATTTTTACATTACAGAAGTAAAAGGTCTGTATACTTTTTCCACCACTATCCATCTATTGCTGTTCAGCCCCACACACATTTAGCAGGAAAAAAACCACCAGCAGTCATTGTGTGCGGTCAGAATCAGGAGTGGCTGCACAGAAATGGGGGAAGCAGGGTACCAGGGTGGAATCAGTCTGTTACCAACCTCTCACATCTCCTGCACCACAAGGCTGTTTGTTTCTTTCTCATGTTATGGGGATAAAGTCTGTTTTTGACCCAACTGCCACTGGATGCACAAATTTGCAAACAGCTCATGTTAAGCGGCATCTCATGTTGCCTTCACTTGCACTTGGACATTGGAGTTTTTCTCATTCCGAGCAGCCATAACTTTTCATAAACTATATTGGCCAAAACTGGGGTACCAAGGCATTTTTTACGGGTGGCAGCTGCCACCCTACGCCACCCCTGGGCACCACCTACTGGCAACAGGAAGTTATAGGCCCTGTACTATTATTCACTACTCCAGGCAGGATGGATCCATACTTTCATGTTTCTTACAACAAATTCTGTCCCTACCATCTGAATGTCACAGCAGAATTCGAGACTCATCAGACAAGGCAACAAATTTCCAATCTTCTATTCTAAGCTAACATTTGCTAACAGGAGTGGCACTCGGTGTGGTCTTCTATTTCTGTAGTCCATCTGTTTCATGGTTCAATGTGTTTTGCATTCACAGATGCTCTTCTTCATACCTCCGTTGTAAGGAATGGTTATTTGAGTTACTGTTGCCTTTCTATCAGCTCGAATCGGTATGGCCATTCTCCTCTGACCTCTCACATTAACAGGGCATTGTGGCCCAGAAAACTGCTGCTCACTAGATATTTTCTCCTTTTCAGACAATTCTCTGTAACTAAAATCCTAGCAGATCAGCAGTTTCTGAAATACTCGGACCAGTCGGATCAAAGTCACTTAAATAACTTTTCTTCCCCGTTCTGATAATGGGGTTGAACTTCAGCAGATTGTCTGGACCATGTCCGTATACCTAAATGCATTGAGTTGCTGCCATGGGGTTGGCTTATTAGATGTTTGTGTCGATGAGCAGTTGAATAGGTGAACCTAATAAAGCTGATACCCAAATGTATCACATTGTGCACTGTGACAACTGGCTAAAAAGGAAAGCTATTCCAGTCACCTTAAAATTGACACCATTAAATCCATAGGTTGAGAGGGTCACACTCTTCAAAATTGAGCATTGTAGCCTCTGGCATTGTGGAGATATTGACCTTTGATATTGACATTTGGGCACCACTACATCCAATACAAAGTTTTACCCAAATGCAAAATTTACACTTTGCACAGGGTGACAACTGGCCACAATTAAAACTTCTCCAATCGCCTTCATGTTGACACCATTTACTTGTTAGGTTGAGGGGGTGAAACTCTGTGGCGTCATGCCTATTCAATCTGGGGGTCCACATCCCCACCAGATTTTTAATATGTGGACTTATGACTTATAACATATGTATTTTATTTTATTGCTATTATTTAATATTGTATCTAATTTTAGTCATTTTATTGGTATCAGGCCTATTCATGTAAGTATGTCTTAGATCATACTTCAACAAGTCACACAGCCCTTTTTCCTGTTATTCTTTTCTTCTAATCCAAGCAGATGAGCCATTGTTACATCCAATAGAGTCACACATATCACTCACTTTTGCCAAAACAAGTTAACGGTGTGTTGCTTAAGTGTTCAGTAAAGCATCAAGCCTCTCTCAAACTTGTGAAAATGAGATGTAAATAGTTACACATTGGAACTAGCTCAACTTAGCAAGCTTTGTTTTACCTTCCTGGATCCTTGCCATGAGTTGTGATCGCACTGCATCCTATTTAACATTGGTACAGATGAGCTGCTTTTACATTCACTATCACAGGTTATAGTTTGCAGAACACTCAACACACTAGGCAAATGCCCTATTGTTTTTGCTCTGATTCATGTAAAAACATTTGGCCAGTTTTTGAGGGGCTAAGCATGCACAAAAACTCACAAACATTTGCAAACAGAAGTGGTGAAAATTTTGATATTTTGGAAGTTTCACACATGAACTGAAAAAAATGGCTCTGTAGCTACTTTCATCAATCGGTATAAAATTTGGTACAGACGTATCTCACCAAGATCTACATAAAAGGTCAGGGGTCTGAAATGCCAGACAAACAGGAAGTTGGCCATTTTTAATTGTATGGTCGTTTTTGGCAATTTATTCACGTATTTTAACAAAGTCCTCCTAGAGATTTCACTTAGTCTACTTCAAATTTGGTCAGTCCAGTCTTACATTGAAGACGAAAAGTTATCAAAACAGTGACTTTTCGTGACACTATGTTCAGGGCAGCAAATTTTGATGTTTCACCATGAAACACGAAATTGTTATAACTCACCTGTACATCATCCAATCTGCACCAAACTTCACATGTATGATAAGAGTCCTGTCCTGAACACACTGAAATGACAACATTAAAAATATTCATCTGAATCATAGCACCACCTATTGCAACAGGAAATTACATGTTTTACCATTTGATGTACTGCTCCTAGCAGGTTGAATATATCCACCTCAAACTTTGTCAGAAAAGCCATAACAAGTTGACGATACAATGTTTAAGAGTTGGTGAGTTTTCATGACATTATGTGATTGTGGTGGCACGACACGTTTTGAAGTTTCGCCATGAAACACAAAACTTTTATAACTCAACTGTACATTGTTCAATCTGCACCAAAGGTCACATGCAGGATAAGAGTTATGGCCTGAACAAAATAGTATCATATACCTATACCTATATAAGTCATAGTACCACCTACTGGCAACAGGAAGTTTTTAGGCCATACACTTTTACTCAATACTCCTTCTAGTTTAACCCCATCCACTTGAAATTTCTTCAGCAGAGTTGGAAGACTTTGATGAGGCTACATAAACATTTGACCTTTTGTCAAACGCTGTTGCCATGGAGACACATAATTTGGCATGAAAAACTAAGCTATTTTTGGGGGGTTAGGAATGTTTTAAAACTCCCTAAACTTGGCACATGTGTCAGGAGGAGTGTATTTTGTTAATAGATATGGTTCTTGGGTTGAGATGTGGCAAAATGGCTCCATAGCACCCCCTCCAACATTTCAAAACCTAAGCCACTGCATCCACCGCATTGGATCTGTCTCATATTTCACACATTTGAGAGATCAATTCTGAAGGCATGTGCACAACGTCATTTAATCAGTCATAGTGCCACCTACTGTCAACAGGAAGTCAGCCATCACCCAACTGGCATGAACTTTACACAGTATGTTCTACACATACAGCGATGTAATATACACTTGGTGGGTGGTCTCTAGCGCCACATAGTGGACACTGGAAGATGCAAGAAACCATTATAAGTCAATTCCACATCATCAAATCTGTCTCAAATTTCATGCTTGAGAAGAGTCCAGTTCTGAAGACAGTTTCACTTTTGCAGTGCATTGTACAATTAACAGCAAATTTCTAATTAATTTACATCATTAGCTACATTGTAAAGTGAGACTCTGCTCACCACAGGATTTTCGACTCATTATGAAACTATGGCAAAACAAAATAGATTGTGGCGGTCCCACCGGGCTTTCAGTGTTTACACAAGGGCTTTTAATGTGCAAATTAACATGTAAGTGCTTAAGTCCATTGTCATAACTTAACAGTGACAGAAAACCATGTAACAGTCAGTGGCAGTAAGTTGAAGTGGATGAACTTGCTGACAGACTAAAGAATCACTATAAACTGACTCACAATACATGTTAACAACAATGCAAAGCTCTCTGTCAAATATTGTAAAAGGGAGATGTTAAAGGGTTAAAATTACTTTTTTTTAACAAATAATGCACATTATTTGTTGTGCTTGTTGTTGTTTGTTGATATTACACATATGGTGCATAAAGATTTAATAAAACCGGTTTTGAATCATGAAAAAAAAAATCGATTAATATCAGTTATGGTCTATCATACTGGGAAAAATAAATAAATAAATAAATCAAGATTACATTTTTTGGCCATATCGCCCAGCTCTAGCATGACGGCCTGTACTACTCTCTAATGTGTGTTTGTGTGTTTGAGAACAAGAGAGAGAGAGAGAGAAAGAGAGAGAAAGTGATGAGGAGAAGGTGGACTACTAATCAGATTATTGCACACAACGTTTAGTTATAACTGCTTTGTCACGTTTTGACCTGAGCTGCAGGTTATGGGTCAACCACACATCATTACTGTGGGGCCTTGGTGGAGCTATGTGCTCTTCGAAGTGCCCTTTTAGTTATATATTCATTGTAAACAAATAAAGGGATTTGTAAACATCAAGGAGAAAACAGCACCTGTTTCACAGGCAAGCTGCTCTGCATCACTCTGCCCTCATTCTCCATTACTCCTCTTTAATTAATGACGCTTCTTAAAATCCGGTACAAAGGGAAGCCCTGGTAGCTATAAACAAGGACTGTATAAAAAATATGGACACAGTGACAGCGCCTCAAAAGTGAAAGCAAAATGTCTCAGCCTCCCCCTGGTGGCTGGCTGCAGTATGGGTCATAAATCCCACAGCCTCATCGTTATTCAATGAGACTTAGTATACCACCACCACCACCCAAGAGATTTTAGACTTTTTAGGTAGATTTTATGAGACTGATTTATATTCAAATCACCATCTTTCTGATCAATTTATTTTTAATAAGTTATTTGATGTTGCTGTTATTTAAAATGCTATTAAAAATGGGTGCTTGACAGCCAAAATGACCAATCGCAGCCCAGAATCTATCAGACGTAGTCAGGCAGCTCGACTGCACAGACTCCGGCTCCAAATTGTATCACACGAGCAGCATGGCATGTCCCGTGACCGCAGGATTTTGGTTTCATTTTTACAGTGGGAGGAAATGGCACTGCAGTGTCCATCTTCATATACAGTCTGTGAGTCCAAATAGTATACCATGTATGAAGCCCTTCCCTGCAAATCATCACGTTTCTCTCCCCTGCCTTTACTGTCCCTCTAATACTATCACTGTGACAATGAGGCAGAAATATCAGAAAAATCATTTTCAAAACAAAACAATTGCAAAGACTTCATTGAAAAAATTGGAAACTCAGGGCATCTTGACATTCAATCACTGATGAGAGGCTGCATTTAGTTTTATAGCACTAACTATACATTTTCAAGTAATTTTTGTTAGCACACCGACAGGTTCCAGTAATAACTGTTGTAGTTAAATTTATATAAATATAATGTATTTTTTTTATTGAAAATTCTAAAAATCCTTCAGTACGACAGACATGAGTCACTCACACCCCAATCTGCTGTTAAAGACACTCACCAGAGAATGAGTATCAAATGTGTAATATTTCACAAAAATGTCAAACGTTATTACGGTTTGAGTGACATGGCCTAAATTTTATGCTTTGTACCATTTTTTAAATATTTCCATCTAGATTAAGAACAAATAGGCTCATGTGTTTGTGCCACTTGCAAGATAGGGAAGTCTTACGGGATCACTATGCTTTATTTATTTTAGTTGAAACAGTTTTGAAAACTCCATTCGTCACTGAAGCATAAGTGACATGATAAAATGATTGGAGTTGCGTATTTCTTCCTCTCTTCCAAATAAGAAAAAACACGTAAGTAACAGGACTAGTAATGGTTCTGCATTCTTAAGGAAGCTGAGTTAAGTCAACTCTCTTTCTTTTTTTGGTGCAGAGGACATTTTGTTATTTCAGTCTTTCCCGTCTTATTATCTTTGTTTCTTCCTTTGCGTATGATTTCCGTGTCTCAGTCATTCTCCTCTTCCCGTTTCTCTGCTCCTTTTTTCTTCTTTCACCTCAACAATGTCCTCTCATCCTCAGATAAAAACACAGTCAGCAAAGGGGCCTCTGGGAGTTTGTGGGAAAACCAGCCCTCATCTTTCATCTTCCCATCCTGGCCGTGTTCTTCCTCTCTCCCATTTCTCTGCCCCCTCCTCCTGTGGAGTTTCTGTCTCCTTTTCTCCTCCTCCTCCTTCTCTCTTTCTCTCCCCCAGCTACTTTCTCTCCATCTTTTTCTCCTTCCCTCCCACCAACTATCTCCAGGATTATCGATTTAGCGTAGGCTGTGATTGAGTCTCACTGGGTGTAATGCAGGCCCTAAGGTGTCTTCTGAATGGAGAGCATCATGAGTTATGGACTAACTATAGTCACTCTTCCACAACACCTGAATCACAGATAGACACGCCATCCACTTACACACACACACAGCCACAGAAAAGTCCTTTTCCCAATGCAAACCAGACCTTGTGCGCACAACAAGGACACACACAGTGATAATACAACCAAGCACTCCTTAATGAGTTGATGCTCCCTGTAGACATAACTTATTATGAACGGAGGTATAACTAATAGGTATCATTTTACAACTTTGCCTGCATTTACTACAGTTATCACTTCATTCAGGGAGATGTCACACAATCGAGGTGTATCTATTGTTGGATAGTAACTAGTGACATGTAATGGCATATATGTAATTGTAATCTGTGACAGTTATCAAGAAAAAATATGTACTAATCCAAATGTTGGTGATTTTGAAGAGGTTCTCTGTACAGAAATGCCTTCTTTTGGCATATTTCTATACAACGCTCGTCAATGAGGCTTTGTGGACAAATTCCATCAAGGGCAGGAAGGTTTACAAAGAGCTGTCTCTACATCTTGACAGGCTCCACTTATTTGGCAGTATTCACTCAAACTTTTGGTGTTGTTTTTACTATGAATAAAAATGTGGTAGTATGGATGCATCAATTGCAAAATTCGGAGCCGTTTCCGATATTTAAAATGACAATTTGGCCAATAGCTGATGCCAATATGATGTTGTTTTCTCTTTCTTTAGTTAATTTGTATTGCTATTCATCCCCCTGTACCAGGGAAATGTCATTACATGTATAATAATAGCCATCCATCCATCCATCCATTATCTTCCGCTTATCCAGGGCCGGGTCGCGGGGCCAGCAGTCTAAGCAGGGAGGTCCAGACTTCCCTCACCCCAGACACCTCCTCTAGCTCTTCCGGTGGGACCCCGAGGCGTTCCCAGGCCAGCTGAGAGACATAGTCCCTCTAGCGTGTCCTGGGTCTACCCTGAGGTCTCCTCCCGGTGGGACATGCCCGGAAAATCTCCCGAGGGAGGCGTCCCAAAGGCATCCAGAACAGATGTCCAATCCACCTCAACTGGTTCTTCTCGACGTGGAGACTGAGCTCCTCACCCGATCTCGTAGGGTGCACCCAGCCACCCCGCGGAGGAAACTCATTTCGGCCACTTGTATCCAGGACCCAAAGCTCATGACCATAGGTGAGAGTAGGAATGTAGATTGGCCGGTAAATCGAGAGCCTCGCCTCCTGGCTTACCTCCTTCTTCACCACGACCGCATGACTGCAGAGGCCGCACCGATCCGTCTGTCAATCTCCCGCTCCATCCTCCCCTCATTCGTGAACAAGACCCCGAGATACTTAAACTCCTCCACTTGAGGCAGGACCTCCCCACCAACCCGTAGAGGGCAAGCCACCTTTTTCCAGTCAAGAACCATGGCCTCGGATTTGGAGGTACTAATCCTCATCCCTGCCGCTTCACACTCGGCTGCAAACCGCCCCAGTGCACACTGAAGGTCCAGGTTCGATGGAGCCATCAGGACCACATCATCCGCAAAAAGCAGAGATGAGATCCTGTGGTCCCCAATTGGTGCATCCCTATTTGTGTGTGTTTTAGGCTTTTTTAACTTAATTGCCCAGTTTGAAACATGTTAGAAAAGTAATCAAAACGTAATCAAATGTATTAAGTTTGCATTACTTTGATAAAGTAATTAAATAGATTACTTGACATTTGAACACAACACCTAGTGATCTGCATTACCTTTCAAAAGTAGCCTTAACAACGCTGGGTGCATCAGACACTACTGTTTTATTAATCCAGATTCAAGATTCAAACCAATTCAGATTAGGGTGACTGGGTCCCAACAAGCCAAATATGGGACAAAGAATATGTTTGTGTGGGACACATTACCAATGGTGAGTGGCAGATATAACATGACATGATCTTTCTAACTTATAAAGCAAACACACACAACAGTATTGATCAAAAACACAAGTACATTTTGTCTCCTAAGATCTACTTCACCTGACCTGGTATTTTTTCCTCCTGCTGCTAAAAAACAACAAGAATTAAAAAAAAGTGCAATAAGAATGAAGATTGAACTTAGTTTGAACAAAATAATCACTAACTCAACAAAATTACCAAAAATGAACAAAATATTCAACAAAATGAACAAAACATGAACAAAATAGGCAACAAAATAATCTCCTACTGTGAATCTTTAGGTAGAGCAGTGTTATATTCATGATAGATGAAAATAGATGTAAACCTGACAATAGTTTGCTTGAACTCATGCATTCCCTTCAAAATCTAAATGTGGGACATTGTCTCAATATGTGGGGACAGTGGGATAACAATGCTGTGACACCTGGTCACACGAGTCAGATGCACATGTGAGTGGTGTGGATGAGCTACAGCAAAACATGTAGTTAATTAGTTAGTTAGAAAGATTATTTTGAACATAAAAAGAACAGTAACAAAAGAAAGCACTAAAATAAGAAAATAAGTTATGTTCAAAAAGGAGTGATAAGAAGTCGAAACGTATTAAATCCCACCCCTTCTCCGTGCACCTATGAATTTATATATTCATATCCTTCACGTCCTTAATAATAATCATGATAATAGTAACATAACACAATAATAGTAATAACAATAAAAACAAGAACAGACCTAACAGTAACATAACATAGCCCAAAAAAGTCCAAGTAATGATGAGTAAAGAAATAAATAACAATAGCTTATGACACCCAAGTGACATTTACACCCCCACTTCATCCCTGTACCATCCCTGTATGTAGTTAACGCACTGGCAGTGGATTACAAAAATAAGCTGTACTCACCATAAAAATAGGAAGCGAGTGGCAAGTGTCCGAGCTGAACCATCTCAGGAGACAGATATCCGTGCTCAGTCATTAGTGCATTTCATTGTCTGTAGTTCAGCTCCAGTGGAAGTGGGCCTTCCCTGTGTGAGGCAGCAGTGGCATGTCATGAGTTGCTTGGACAAAAAACAAAAAAAAAATGTACTAAGAGGATGTGTGCCGCCAGGCTCTGGAAAATGGTGAGGAGCACTTGATGTTGTTTTAAGT
>JAPQRN010000021.1:6829644-6839776 GCA_037367275.1 Coranthus polyacanthus
CTACGAACCCACGAACCCAAAAGGTATTTTTTTTCTTGTCTTGTGCGCACACTCGACGTACGATATATAAGCTACATAAATGAGTGAATAAATAAAGTCAGTGTTTTAAAGTTAGTTAGGTTACCTTTTTTCCATGGTTCGCCCACATACGTTTCCCTTCCGGTGTCATTATTAGCAGCACCTGTTTGTGGTTAAAAAAAAAAACAGAAAAAAAGGCACACATTAGCCTATTTATTAACTACTATTATTGAATTTTAGGATCAGCCCCTTGAGACACATGGGCTCTTCATTTTCAAAGGGACAAACAAGGCTCAGGCTGTGTCTTTTACCATCACAGCAATGACAACAATAATGAATAGTCTAATAACTTTTGAAAGATAAGTCTCTCTGCTGTCTAACTGGAACTCTTTGCAGAAGTGTACATTTAAAGGCCTACCTGTTTTAACTACATTTTTGCATCTTGTTCCTTGCATCTTTTGTGAACTGCATTTACATTTCTTACGATTTGTATGTTTTTTCATGTAATTTTAAGCTGTCCCTTGACATGAATGAGGCTCAGCGCTCAGTGATTTTTTTTTTTCAGTATGAATCACACCGTACGGCCTACAGTTTAAATGAAGGTGCGTTTAATGATGAATTCATAGTAGAATTAGCCGAGTGTTAAAAATGGCACACGTGTATTAACAGCTTCCAGACGAATTAAATGATGTCGCCTAAGTTGAACCCGACTTCTTCACCTAACACACCAGACTCCTGTGCTAGCATACCACATACATTATTGATTGCGAGCCTATAGTAGGTCTGCATTTGCACTTGTTAAAAGGCATTCATTTTAGCATACGCCAGGTATTCATAGCCGATGTTTCCAAATGTATGCTTGCTTTTTATCCATGCATTAACCCTCCCCTCCTCCTCAAGCATCCTACCTGCCCCAAAAGCAAGACACTCATTGTAATTCGTGAATCCTATTAGGATTGGCCCCAGAGTCGGCCTCTGCTTAGCAAATAAATAATGGTAATGATGATGATCCCTCATCTTGTCACTGGGGCTCTCCCCTGGGGGCCTCATTGCAGGTGGAGAGAGCCTCTCCTGGCCTAATTGGTTCCAACCCTGCAGTCTTCTCTCCAGCCCTTTCTCCCTGCCTCCCTCTCTCTGAGCCTCAGGACTGACTCGGTAAACTTGTCTATTTGTGAGCGTCATCACCATCTTTAATTTATTTTTCCGCGAAAACCACACGTTTACGTACACCGCCGCCTTCTGTCTCCATAAACAGATGGATGGACAGACGTGGGGAAAACAGAAGTGCACTCACAGAAATGTACTGTACTGTGGTAACAGGTTGCCAATATCTTGCCACTGTCTGCCCCGCACCCCATTGTGTCAAATTGGCGTATAAACACCTTGAAATGTTTTAATGTTTCCAGACAGGAAACTCTTTCCATCTCTCTGCCTGTCTGTCAAATCCCCAACTCCAAGCCCTGCCCTGCGTCGAGCACCCATCCCCACACCACATTAAATTTCCAATTTAAAAAAAAAAAAAAAAAAAAAAAAAAAAGACACCGTTTTGTAACTCACAAGATTGCAAAGTCATTCTGAATGTATGAGTAATGGAGATTAATACTCATACAAATCAGATTAGATAATTGAATTTTGGCGCCTGGATGAAAAATGGAAGGAAATAAGAGGGGTGTTATTCTACAACAGTTATTAAAAGAATCATGTCAGAGCTTTAATGTATCGCCTCAGAGGTTCTGTCAGGAAATATGGGATTTGATACACATGTGTGTTATTGTTCGCACCCTCACGTACATCTGTGTGTCACGAAAGCGAAGGCAGATGAGATCAAGAGAGGAAAAAAACTTTCTAAAAATAAGTATTTTCAAAGGTCTAAATGCTATTTTGTTGCTTTGAGTTCTGAAGAGAAGAAGCAACATTAGCATTGGCTGGTGGAAGAGACTTTGTGAAACATTTTTCTAAAAATCAATACCTCTCTGCTAGGCAAAGAGGATCTCTAATATAGTTTTATGTTATTATTTTTCCTCACACATTGCTACATTTCTCAGCGTCTGGCGAGGGAGGATGGATTTTCTCTTCGACTGGATGCTAAATGTGATTCTGAACGTGGTGGGTCAATGAGATGATGCAGAGCCTGCTCTCGCTGTCTGCACACCGCTGTGTAGTTTGACACCTCGGGATGCTGTATTACTTTTAAGCTCTGCATAATGCTGGGCCGACGTGTGTTGCGGACGACATGCCGCTCGTTCAGGGAGGCTACTGTTACGCAGAGAAAGCAACACAGCCTCTAACTGCACCCATGGGCGTGATCCCTAACACTTCGGAATCACAGATTAAGAGGAAAGGATCAGCAAACTTTTAATTAAAGATCCAACATTCACTTTATTGTCCCACATTGTAGGACATTTGGTTCCAGCTTCCACCGCAGTAAAAGACAATTACAGGAAACAAAGAAAAGCATATCAAAAAACACAGTAACGGAAAGACACAGTGGAAAAAACAGAGTTAAGCATACGCTGCTAAATGGACCATTGCATTAAGAATCACTCAGTACAATGAAAAGGAATCGTTAAGAGAATTAAATGATTAAATGATCAAGGAATAACACATTTTTCCGCTGGTGTCCTTTGGCCTGTTATTTACAATGAACACATTGGCTCACTGTGATGTATGAGAATAACAGTATGGGGTGTCGGAAATCTGGTGCAACAGGGACCTCTGTTGGTTAAAAAACATCATTACATGTTCAACGTGTCTCAGTGTTGTAATTACGTCCACCAAGGAGGTAATGAAATCACACACTTCTTGTTTGGTAGACTGTCAATAGGTTTGCACAAAAACTACTGCACTGATCTAACATTGTTTGATTTTTTTTCATTCATTCGACCTTTATTTGAATCTCAAAAAAATTGCAAAAGCTTAAGAATAAATACACATAACTAGAAAGCACTCAGAGAGCGCAAACCTTCCCAGAAGTAGAAATGATTAATCAGAAACAACAACAAAAAAAAAAACAGAACAGTTAAAAACAGCTAGACTCAACAACAGAGTAGTCTGTAATCGTAGTTTAAAAATACCTATAGATGTAATTGTGTTCGGTTTATAAAATGTGCAGTAGGTACAGTTGAACTTGTCAAATAATGACATGGAACCAGTTTATTGAGGAAGTGATGAATGAATGCACATTGTCTTTAAAGGTCCAGTCGATAGGATTTAAGGGAGATTTAGGGGGATATGATTGCAGAAATATAATGTTCCTAATTGCGTTTTCATTAGTGTATAATCACACGAAAATGAGAGACAAATTACCTTAGAATGAGCCTTTTATCTCTACAGAGGGAGTCCATCCTGTTGCACCACCATGTTTCTATAATAGCCCAGAACAGACTTCCTCTTCTTTTTTCTTTTTTATAGTGGATGGCATCCAGCGTGAAGGTGCATTACTATCACCTGCTATGTTTGAGTGTAGTATCCCATCAACTAAAAAGCCCAGAATGGACAAAAAGAGGCTGTAATGAGGGACTTTGGTGGAGATGGTGAAGTGAGGGAGGTATTCAGTTCATTACAAACTGGTTAGACATCACTGGATATCCCCACCCCCACCCCCCCGAATGCATGCTGACATTAAGTACTTTATAAATAAATACAAACCAATGCCTGTCATGTCTTAATGTTAGCGATGCTCAATCAACCCTTTCATATAAGATGCAATGATGAGAAGAATAAACTGTCACCAGTAATGAATACGAGGGCTGAGTGATAAAGTGAATGGAGGGGTTCCACCAGAGTGGAGGGAGAGGTGTGTTTATAGACAACAGGGTGTTGGATTGAAGTACGTGACTGCGGGGGCCTTGGCAGAGCTATGTTGCTACTGCTCTTCTACTAGTTGCATTCAATTTTCAAATGATATCTTGCTTTTAGTTTGATTATGTCATACAGTCTTAGCTAAAGCTAAGTATTAGCATCATTTATGTGAGGAAGGGTTACAAAATAAGGGGATAATGGACTCTAGAATGAGATCATTGTCACATGTGAATATTATTGCTTTACCATTTTATCAAAAATGTGCACGTGTGTTCACCTGGTCTTTCTTCAGAGTGATTTGGCCCATCTCTCTGTTGCCAACAAAGGAGCGTGTCACCTTGTAGACCCTCTCTCCCGCTCGCACTCGGATGATGTAGTTGGCAGGGATGAAGCCTGTCCTCTCTCCACTCTTCCCCTAGGTAAGCACATGCTTTCACAGTGAGCTGTTGGAGCCACAGTTTATGATTCACAGCTGCTCGATTTAAACAGGAACGCATCGTCCAGTGTGGTTTTGAAACCTCGGAGTCTGGCAGAAATAGCTGGATGGATTATGAAACGCAGACGGCTCTACCGTAAGCATCTATTGTGGAAAACAATGCCTAGTGGTACAATCAAGTCTGTTTTTAAGAACTGCTGTTGTCTTGTTTTATTATCATTCTTTTATGATTTTTATGCTTAGTATTTTTAACCATTATTATTATTTATTCTTATGAAGCACTTTAATGGACATTTTTAAGATCTGTTGTTGTTTTACTGTTTGTTTCTTTTTACCATTTGATTATTGTGTTCTTGTCAAAAGTACTATACAAACCTTTACTTACCTGTATGAAATGTGGAAAGGGATGGGATTTACTTGTACTGTTTTGAGTATAAGTTAAAACTGAGTTTGATTTTGTGGTATTTGAAGTTCCACACGGTTCCACACTGAAGAACTGTGCAACTTGCAGTAAATCATACTCATATTCAAATGTTTTGATCATATTTGCTATAACAATAAGTCGTTTTAACAAAATACATAGTATATTGTTATTATAGCCTGGTGTTATAATTTGCTACGTTTGTATGAAAACACCTTGTTGTAACATGAAAACACTATAATGTTATTCTGTAACAAACTTTGATATTAATCCATTTTGCTTCCATAGTTTTGCATCTTATCTTTAGGATTTGATGCGATGACAAAAACAATAGGAGGTAATAAATGAACCGGCCCCTCCCCAAAACAAATCATTGCTATTTTTTTTATTTTAACATATGCAAATCACTAAAACGCAAACTTTAGGTTTTCCTCCACTTGGACTCTATGTTTATCTCTTGCGTGTGGTTTCCCCCTCAAAAATGAAATTCCATTGGCTTGAACAGATTCTTTGCAACAGCATCACACCGCCTCCCACCCCATGCCCTTGCCCTCTCGCACACACTCACGCTCACGCACGCACGCACACACAAATCAAATCCACCCACACAAATCCACAAACATTTTGGCAATCTCCTTCCATCCTGCCTGCCTGAAGTGGCAGGGTGAGGAGGTCAGGGATGACAACATGGCAGCTCTGATATCCTCCGAGCAGTCCCTCGGTCAAAAGCGGCATGAAGCGGAGGCAGCTTCTCTGGAGGAGGTGACCCGTGTCTGAAGGGGTGCTCTGTTGTCCAATCACAGGACTGCTGAAGCCTGGCACTGCTTTACCTGCTCATGCCATGCTGTGTGTGTGTTTTTTTTCCCCTCTGACAGACAACAGAGGGGGAAGAAGGTGTGACCATGCGACTCATCGTGTCCGTCTGAACGCGAGGGAGAGGAAACCAACGACAGAAAGGGATCATGAATGAAGAAAAAAATGTGTGTTATCTTACAGTTTTTGACAATTCCAACCATGTCGTCAAAAAGGCATAAGTACTGACACATTTTCTGCTTTGTAATTCTGCATCACACTTCACTGTTAATGACGTTCATTCATGACACTTCATTCAAGAATGAAAACTAACTCCTCTATTCAAAATGCAAAACACTTGAAATTGGCAACACACACATGCACGTATGAGAAAATTACAGTTTGTTGTGATTGATAAACATCTCTTCTATGTCAGAATGAATCAACACACTGATGTATTTTATACGAAACACAGCTGTCCGTAGTACTTTGTAAACCTCTGTACGTTTCTCAAACAGGCCTGCAAAGATGCAAAGTCTTCAGGAAAAAAATAATAATAAAAAATAAGACACATAAATCGTGTGTGTGTGTGTTTTGTATTTTGAATTATTTAGCCAGTGTAGTCGATAGAACAGTGTGTAGTTCTTTGCAAGACGTGTGTTGCAGAATTGGAAACACAGCACAAAGCAGAAAATA
This sequence comes from Coranthus polyacanthus, assembly GCA_037367275.1. Taxonomy (NCBI): domain Eukaryota; kingdom Metazoa; phylum Chordata; class Actinopteri; order Kurtiformes; family Apogonidae; genus Coranthus; species Coranthus polyacanthus. The sequence goes on from JAPQRN010000021.1 coordinate 6,835,809, forward strand.
TGTTTGTACCGTTGGTGAAAGTTAAAGTTTTGATGCTGAGCATTCACTTTTATTGCATAAATAATTGGCAAAAACTGGAAGGTTTAGTATAAAGCAATGTTTGGTATATAGCACATCAGCGTGTTGTTGCTGCTTTCAAATTGTGCATGTTTGTTGTTGCAAAAATGCCATTTTGAAAAAGGATTCAGTTTCGATTACTGAGGTTCATTTTGACATAGGAGCTTTGAAACAATGAGCCTCAACAAATGTGTAGGCGATGGGGAAAAAAAAAAAAGTCAAGTCCAAATGTGCAAGAAGAAAAAGGAGAAATTTCCAGTTTTTGCTGATTGTTTAACACACTGATAGTGAATGCTTAAACAAAGGTGCCAAAAGTCCAAACGCATTTTCTGCTTTGTTTTCAATTCTGCAACACAAACGCACACATATACATGAAAAGGTGCATGTGGAAACATTGAGGTGGTGTCGGTCCATGGCTGCATGTGAGGTGATATTTTCCCTGTTGTCCAGGAAGACATGATATTGTGTGTGATGTAGAAGGAGATGTGATCTGACCCTAACAGAAGGTGGATCCATAAACCATTTATTCGATCCCTTACAATACTTTTTTTTGCCATACGTTTACAGTAACGGAATGTAAAGAAAAGAAAAGAAAGTAGACAAAGTACTAACGACGGCAGTGTTTTTTTTGTGTAAAGTACAGCAGTGTGTTGTTGTTTCTTGGACAGAGTCATTCAAATTCAAATGTTTTTTATTGAAAAGGTTTTGATTTCGACACAGAAGCGACATGTTTATCTCCCAGTTTTGCGTCTCTTTTAACTGCTGTGCAGAGCTTTGCTTTGACACGATGAGCCAAATTCTGCAACCCCCCCCCCCCCAAAAAAATGGAAAAAAAACCACAACAAATTGTGAAAGGCAGCGAAAGTGCGAGAAAGAAAGGAGAAATGTGTCACTAACAACGACAATCGGAAGGAAGGGTACAAAAGCAGAGGAGGAAAAGAATCCAAAGTTAACGCGTGTCTGTCTGTCTATTCGTGTTATTCAGGTCTGCAGTCACCAGTGAAATTTGTCTTCGGACCTCCACATGCCATTCCCCGAATTCCTGATGTGTGAGCTATCCCTTTACATAGCAAACCATCCCCACCGAGTGTCCTCTCAGGGCTAATTACAGTGCACTCAGGCAAGCTGCATAACATAGCTCTGAATCCATGTGAAGTCCTGGAAATATGTCTGTCTCATTTGAATCTCTCAATTTTTCTGCAGGAAAAAAAAATGATGCACTGTTGGCTTTGACGCCGATAACCAGGAGATAACAATGTCTGCTGCCCTCTCCGTCTGCTTCCTGACATGCCGTTTACGCACAAACAACATGTGCGTTCGTGAAACACTCACTGAACAACCTTTTCTGTTTTACTCACATTTGTTAATGAACAGTAGGAAAATAAACGACTAGTCTGAGGTTTTCAGGGAAATCCACTGATTTACTTTCTTATTGAAAGATGGTGGGACAAAAAAAAAGATGATGCTGTGTCTGTATGGAACGGATGAAGCATAAAGAAAAGAAACAGGGATAACAACAACCTATCGAACAACACCTGTAGACCTCTTGGACAACTGTAAAAAGGTCAGTTGATTGTATGGTTGATTACAGTATTATCTGAGTCTCCAGAAAGTTACTCAAAACCCACAAATATTCCCAATTTCCTACTGTACTTGTGTATAAATTTACTAACCAAAGACCAGGAGGTTTCACCCCTGCAAATTTGGTTCGGATCAAACTGGAAAGTCTGGAACAAATGAGGTGAAAGCTCCCTTAGGTGGGTTTAAGGGGATGTAATTGCAGAAATGGAATATTCATAATTATGTCTTCATTAGTGTGTAATCACATGAAATGAGAATGGTTTGCATTTTCGTTACCTTACAATAAGCCTTTTATATCTCGAGGGAGAGATCAGGTCACCCGTTCACCGCGCCGTGCCGCCAAAATTTACCCAGTGGTTCTGAAGGGACGTCCTCTTCTTTGTCCGTTTTATAGCGGGTGGTGTCCAGCGTTAAGGTGCCTTACCATCACCCACTATGTTATTATCCCCTTAACTGAAAAGCCCAGAACAGACAAAACAAACGCTGGCTGTAACTCGGCACACATACATATACACTTCACCACTAGATGTCACTAAATATCACACACTGAACCTTTTAACTCCAGAGGTTTTTGTTCTGAGACATTTTCAAATAACAATGACTTCAATTTTCCCCAAATCCCCAATGTTTAATTTTAGTCACAACTACATGCTCAATACACAGTGTATAAGTTCATGTGTTCTCTAAAATAAGTGAATGAAAACCAGAGCTCCTAAAATAGACCACCTTCTGCAACATTATGAAAAGAGTAAAGGCAACTTAATGTGATATAATATAGTAAATGCAAAATGTGCTTAAAAACAATGGCTCTGAAGGTGGCCCGTGTACAGTATGTTTCAAAGTAAACGCATTATGAACATTCATTTTTTGATGACACGGAATTTATATTTTTATTTCATCTGGTTCATCCTGCACATAGAGTATCCTGTGGTCAATAGAAAAAACACACAAAACACACACACACACATAAAATCTAACATATGCTGAAAATGAATTCAAGTATAAAGTGTTATTGCAGCTTCAGACCATGAGACCGCGTTCGTCAGTCATGGCAGGTGATGTGACGCCCGATGCTCCCCCTCAGATCTCCTGCAGCAGGTCGGCGGGAAAGAAGCCGAGCTTTCGCCCTGTGCTGACCTTCAGGTAGCCGTTCACCTCCTCGCCCTTCTTCACCACAATCTGGACACAAACACGACAAACACACATCGGGACCGAAAGACACAGCTTAGCCGTGCATGTGAGCCGAACCAATTGCCTTAAACTGCATGCTTTATGTGTGCATTTATCCCTTGTATTTGTGTATGTGCATGAGGTTATCGGTGTTAATTTCTGTATTTAAAAGGATCAGCGGTCCTCACAGCTTCAAAAAGACTCATATTTCACATTTTCACTTTTTTATTTTAGTGTGTTGGGCCTGAGATTGGAAATAAAATTGGAATAAGTGTTATATAAAGTGGTTACATAACACTGTCAGCACAGGAATGTGTGCATATATATATGTGTGTGTGTGTGTCTGTGTGTGTGTGTTCACCTGGTCTTTCTTCAGAGTGATTTGGCCCATCTCTCTGTTGCCAACAAAGGAGCGTGTCACCTTGTAGACCCTCTCTCCCGCTCGCACTCGGATGATGTAGTTGGCAGGGATGAAGCCTGTCCTCTCTCCACTCTTCCCCTAGGTAAGCACATGCTTTCACAGTGAGCTGTTGGAGCCACAGTTTATGATTCACAGCTGCTCGATTTAAACAGGAACGCATCGTCCAGTGTGGTTTTGAAACCTCGGAGTCTGGCAGAAATAGCTGGATGGATTATGAAACGCAGACGGCTCTACCGTAAGCATCTATTGTGGAAACGATACGTATGGAATACCAAACCATATCTCATATCTCAGTTTCATTTTTTGACTCCTTCTTACAAAATATAGCATAATATACTTCATAAACTTAATGGACAACTAATGGAACTGGCTTTATTTAAAAAGATGGAACGGCGTGGCTTATGTCTTACAATCAAACAGTGTTTCAAAGCTACAAACTATTGATTTATTTAGTTGTGTGAATTAATTTTCCCAGGGATGGAAGTAACAAATCGCTATTACTCTCATCACTGTAACAAAGCACATTTTTCGACACATTCTCCCTTCCAACTTGTCACATACTGACGCTTGGTCAGGGCATCACTTTTCGATGCATAGGGTCCGCCTAGAGCATGTGGACGCCATGGTTACGGTTTGGTTAGGTTTAGGCATAATAACAAGTTGGTTAAGGTTAGGGAAAAGGGGCTGAGAAGGGCTCAAAGTAAATGAGTGGCTGACAACATGGTACAAACATCCTTCA
>JAPQRN010000021.1:6860431-6900295 GCA_037367275.1 Coranthus polyacanthus
GGTGGGGGGTGCCGTTGGGGGGTGGGGTGCCCCCCAATATAATGGTAGGGGAAACACTGCTCGGTGTACATTATATTTGCATTTGTAATGTGACCGTTATTGAAACATGACCAATACGTTTCATATTTGTGAGATAAATTCTTTCTGGACACTGCACCAGCAAGAAAAATAATCCTAGTGGAAGCCCAGCTCTGAATGTTTGATCACAATGTACTCATATTTGAAAAGTCTCTAATATTATAGGTTTTCTTTTTACTTACAAATATTCCTGCAAAGAAAAGATATTAAAAGTTTTGCCCAAACTGCCGACATTTTCAGCCATTTGTTTCAAGTAAGTTCAGTGAAAAACTTCTTCACTTCATAATCAATTCACGCTGCCACGCCGTCTTTGTGTTTTACTGTACTTCATTAGAAACAAAACAACCATCCAGACCAGTCGATATCATGACCTGTACAATGTTAAAGTCCAAAGGCCTGCCAGTACTGACCTGATGTGAGCTGTAGGAGGACTGGCCATGCATGAGGGGTGGAGGACACAGGCTGTACTGGAGAGGCTGCCCCAACAAAGAGTAGCGACCGTCGCCTAAACAACACACAGTAAACAACTTCAAATCCAAATCCAGACCAAGAATCCTTTTCATCATATTTTGCTTTGTTCACTGTACGGGACCGAGTAAATGTGGAGGTGAATCTGGTATAAGGCAGAATAAAAACAATGTTACAAACAAAACATAGGGCATTTTGGTGAAGACCAAAGACTCCAAAGTCAGAGTTATTGAGACCTGTGTCATAAAGATGCGAATGGAATCTGATGCAAGACGTGTGTATGTGTCAACGTGTCAGTAAAATGTGTGTGTAAATATAGGTCAAAGGACAGGGATGAGGTAAAGGCAGGTGTTTTGATAAGGAGGCACAGTGCCAGTCATGTGCTGAGCTGAGATGAGTCGCCTTACTGGCTCGAGGCCACCTGATGAGGTTTCGGGGTCACAGTGGAAAGAGGTGAAAGAGCAGGAATGACTTTTAGTTTTGAGCTGCAGTTACAACAATCGGAAAAGTAGTTTCTTTGTGTGGATTAGAAGGAAAAGTTGTATTTAGTAACATGTGACTTATTTAGTACTTTTAGCCATCATCATTTCTGACAGTCACGGTAACATTTTAGTGAAGTGAATGGTCATTTGGGGACACAGTAACAACAGAGCACAGCAAGACGTGGTCAGACAACCATGCAGAAAACAAACCCCTAATTTATATCTATCATCTTAAACACTTGTTTGTAATTCCTGAATTTAAGGAGAAACTGTTGATCAAAGACAATAGAGCTAACCTATTTATAATGTCAGGTTCAAATTGTACGATATCAGCCCCATAATGACAGATGTACTGTGTACTTTTATGTCGTGTAGTGTGTCATAGTAGATGAAAACTGACACCACACCTGGGGCTCCTCACGACATCGCAACCATAGCCTGTATACAAAGACAGACGGCACAATGTGGTTTCCTCCTGCTTTGTAAAAATTAAACCAAAAACCTGCAGTCGCAGGAGCTGCCATGTTGCTTGTGTGACATAATTTGGAGCCAGATGCAAGGACGCCATGTCCGCCTGCCTGATGGGTTTCTGGCCACACATCTGATTCTGGTCATTACAGCTGTCAAACACCTGTTTATATGACATCAAATAACTTGATAATCAGAAAGATGACAATTTGAACACTAATCAGTCTCACCTAAAAAGCCAAAGTCACCTTTAGGAAAAAATGACTGAATGTGTACTTTAAGTGTTTAGTTTGGCCCATAGAATAACATCAAGGGGACAGGATTTCTGACCTATATTGCAGGCAGCCACCAGGGGGAGATCCAAATGTTTTGTGGTGCTGTTACTGAGCAGTCAGTGGTTCCAACTGAAAGAAATTTTATCTTTCTTTTTTTTGGCTTTCCACAACATTTCCGTCACTTCCATGATACTGACCAATAGAAGCACAGAGTGCTCTACTGTATAAATGTGACGATTTTTTTTTTTGTCCTCAAATCTCCTTTAAGGATTGACAACCCATACTGTGCTAGGCGTATTTATTCAGAGTGGCTTTTAATACCCAGCAGTGCTGTGACACTTTATTTTCTTCTTTTTAATCATTTTCTGCCTTTTATTCTTTTGAATCCTTGTGTTTTTATCTATATTTTTATACTTAGTTTTTATAGGCCTACTGTGTGTTTTTTATTCTTGTGTGTCTATAATGTTGTTATTTTTTGTAAAGCACTTTGGGCACCTGTGGGCTGTTGTAAAGGGCTGTATACATGAAATAAAGCTGAAGTCCTCGTCATATGACTAGAAACAAGTACACAGTGATATCTTTTTTTTTCTTATTTAGGTTTTTTCCAAACACAAGACAGCTAGTGTCATACACACTGCTTCAGATGCCATTGTTTGTTTACATTTCTTTTATTTATTTATTCAGTTTTACAGTCAGTTGCTAGCAACTCCTTCCCAATGACAGGAGGCATGTTGTGAAAGATGGCACTGGTCTGGGAGCAACGTGTCTGTCATGTCTCTTGGTGATGACATGGCAAGAATTTATGACTCTATAATCACCTCATCAGACAAAGTGACAATCATCACAACTGACAAAGATACTGTGTAGTCTGAACGAAGCCTAAGAAGACTTGAATGTTTCCTTTTGTTTTCTTATTTATATACAGTCATTGCAGTAAAACTAGCATTTCATTCTGTCTGAGGACAAATGAGTGACAGACACAGACACGTGCTTGTGTGTTTCTTTGTGTATATTTGACTGCATTCTTACTGGTTACATGTGAGCATTTAAATCTATTTTCTTCTGATTGATATATATAGTGTCTATAAACATTTACTGAAACCCTTGTTGTCTTTCTTTTGTACCTTGAGCTGGTCCTCCTGGCCGGGGAAACTGGGATATAAGCGGTAGTGGTCCCAGGCCTGGACAGACGCTGCTGACGCTGCCGGAGGGAGACGGGGTGGGAGACTGTGTGGGGGAGGCCAGGGGACTCGTCAGCTGTGTACTGGCCTGGACACAAAGGGTGGAAAAAAAAACCAGTCAAAATCCAAAATAATTAAATCACTTCGTAACATTTTCAGCTGCATGTAAACTCACAGACTAGTATTTGATTTAACAACATGCTGTTAAGCAGAATTACAAAGGGGACATGAGTGAAGAAATCCCCATACCTGCTGATGACCACTAGGGGGCTTACAGAATAACAAACCTTCCAGGGCATTCACTTCACCTGTTTGACATCAGTTTGTGTGTGTACCTGTGGAGTGTTGTCAGGTTTGTAGAGTTCTCCAGGTTTGCTGGGCCTCTGCTCTATGCTGTAGTACTTGCATGGGTTCCACTGGACCAAAGGAGGATTCTGGGATGGCTGTGGTCCATTGGGGACACTGAGCTGCATAACCATCACCCCAGGACCAGGAGGCGGTACCCCTAAAGAAGCACAAAGACAGACAACACCAGAAATTAGCCATTACTGACAATTATGAGCAACTGTCGACTTAATACGTCATTCTTATGTCTCTGAAGCAACTTGAAAGAAAATAAAGACCAAACTCTATTACTTTGAGAACACGTGAATAACGCTGATGATTCCATCTAAATCTGGGGTGAAAAACAAACCACCTGTTGTTTCTGCAAATAAACACATACCTGAGTGTCACACAAACAGAGCAGAGGGTAAAGGATAAAGTGACCATTATCAACATTTACTTAAGGCCAAATGGCTGTACAAGGTCCATGAAATGTTAGATTTCTCAGAAAATTATTAAGAATACTGATTAAAAAGTTTATCATGTGAACCTTGCGCAACTCTGTCTGAACTTTTCCCTGGAAACCTTTTCCCTAATTTTTTTAAAAGGTGAAATGCAAGTTGAAAATCCCCTATTACTCAATGTATGGCTTTCCAGTATAAAGTGTTGTACAATTGTACATACAATGGACCCAGTCTGATGTCCAGGTTCAGAACTAGTTCAGAAGAGGATAAACACAATAGAGGAATAAATATATATAGTTTTCTCAGATAAAAAAAAAAAAGTTTGTGGGACAGTCTACTTCCTTTTTTCAAGTCTATTCTTTAGGGTACTTATAGGATACCTAAAAGACCTACCATTTTGTCAGTTTGACCCAAACCAAAACTGAAGTAGTGAAACATTCTCACTGTCCAGAACAAACAGCCAAATTCTGATCTGACCAAAAGAGGCGGTCTCAGTTCAGATCAGACTGAACTGTGGTTTCGGTTTGTTTCTAGTGTGAAAACACTTTATTTAGATGGCTCTGACTTTTCCACCAATTACAGGAAGTTACACCAGGCTGTCGTCACCATTAAAAAAAAAAAAAGAAAAAAAAAAAGAAGTAGCAACAACAAGAAGGAGGAAAAATGTGCTGCGGCAGCACATGACGAGAGGAGACAAAGAAATACTGAAATATTGTACAAACTCTTCTTGAGCTTAAAGTTGGTGCTGCCTGTAGTAATGCCGTCATAATAATGATATAATGGTATAATGGAACAAAATGAATTGGTTAATTAATTAAGGCTACACACTGACATCAGATGCATGTCTGTCTACAAACCAATCAGTATCAAGTTTAGGGAAATGCAGTCCATAAGTGATGATAGTACTTGTGCAAAACTGTGATGTGAAACTAAAACTAACTGGGACAAACCGTCACTAAACATTTTACTGATGACCTCTTCTTGTAGAGTTCATTGAACTATGATGGAATCCTTACCTGAATATTGCTGCTGCAACTGTTGAGGGTTGCACGGGGACGGCGACTGTGTGATTTGATACTGCTCAGAGCTGGGGGGCTGCAGGTAACCTACTGAGGGGCTGAGAGACGCAAAGGTGGCAAAAAGAGGACACAATGAAGGAGACTCAAGCACAGAGGGAGACAGAAATGTTTTCATGCACATACGGTACACCAAGAAGTTAGAAGACATTAAAATTGAAATGTAAAAAGACCTAAACCCACTGAAATACACAAGCAAGTGTCTGTATGCCTTGGATTCACTTCTATATGAATCATACCTACTCCGCCCTTCTATACTTAAAATTAAAAGTGAGATTCAGATGCCTTCAGAGAAAATCCAAATACACAAAAGATTAAAAATACATCACTGCTTCTTCTTATAAGTAATATTTTGATCCAGTCACAGTATTACACTTACAACCTACTCATGCAGATGATAACTACAACAAAGCAATTAAATGAAAAACCGCATCGACAAATTCCCTGCGGCTGCTACTTTGATTCAACATATTTGTATTTTTTGCAAATACAATGAAAGCTGTGCATCCCTGAACTGAACTGTTCTGTAAACTCATTTGTATGAATGCGATGTCTTCATACACACCTTGTGCTATTCTGCTGTGTGGGAGTGATAACACTGTAGTAGACAGGCATGGGTCCCTGAACAGACTGACTGACTGGAACCATCACCTGCTGCTGGTACTGCTGCTGCACAACCTGCTGATTTTCATTACCCACTGGAACCTGGGTAAGAATAAAAGGTCAGAAAAAGACACTGTTAAAGAGAAAAGTAGCGTGATTGTGTGCGCCATCTGTCTATAAACAAACGTGGAAAGTTAAGAGCAAAGACAAGACGAGCAGAGGGAGCTGAAGTTGTTTTTCTTGTTGATATTGTTGACATTTTGTGACTCTGGTGCCAGTATGTACACAGCGTTGATTATCATACATTATTCAAAGTCATGTTGATCATTTTAATGACCCAGATGAAATGCACTGTTTTGGGCTTGAGTTTTTCAGATTTTGACATAAGTTATTTTAGCTGCGCACCAGATGGAGCTGTTTGCAACCTGTGGAACGTGACCATATTGGCCACAGGTTTAACAACACATATGGGGCTGCAGTTTTCAACAGAAAACTATAAATTAAAAAAAGAATACAGTAGCCATTAAACTATTAGTTTTGGATCAGTGGTGGAAGAATTCAGAACTGTTAGTTCAGTAATGCTTCTTGGATTCATATTACTGCTATATTAATGTGGATGTTGCATTTTACCACTGAAGATGTTGAACGTTCAACTACTTTATATACTGTTACTGTAGTTTAATTTACAGCAATGCCTCATATGTTTGTAGTGTCACTGTCCCATGAGAACCATGGATCTCTAAAAAGTCAAGTTTTCATGAGCTCAGAAGAACAGGCCTTCAGGTTTTCAGCTTTGTGACGATGCATTTAACAGCAAATCTAAGAGGGTTCATTTAGATTAAAAGATTACGAGAATTTTCTCAAACTGTAAAGGGAAACTTAATCCTTCAATAACTAAAGTAAAGCAAGTGCCGTGAGACAAATGTAGAAGAGTAAAAAGTACCATATTTGCATGTAAATATGTAAATAATGTATTTAAGTACACTATTTGAGTAAAAGTACGGTCACATTCCACCACTGTCTACATGTGACTGAAATCTGTCCATACCTGATATGATGGCATCTGTGGGTACTGAACCATTATGCTTTGCATTTGTCCTCCCATGCCTGCTCTCTGGGAGTTTAGCAGTCCCGGGTTTTGGGGCTGCTGCACTCCCATCATACCCTGGTAGCTTGGCTGCTGGCTCGGCATCATGGTCTGAAGCCCTGATGACAAAAGACAATAGGGGGAGAGAGATTAGGGATTACAGTAAAAAAAGTGTACAGTACTTGAGACGTGAACAAGGGAGGAAAATAGTAAAACAGCAGTAGGTGGGCAATTTGAGTTAAAAAAAAAAAAACAACAAAAAAGATCACGGGAAGACGGACAGAAACGCATCTGGATTAAAATTACGGAGCTATTCAAGTAATTTTCGCTACCGTCGGTGAACATAGTGTAACACACAAACAAGACAAATATCTTGGAAAAATTTTGCTTTTGTTGTTTATATACGTCATATCTTGTTTTCACTAAAAGAGGATTTTAAATAGGACACTATTTAAGAGGGCACTTAATTCCCGCAAAAATCTGTATCTTTACAACAACAACTGTATCAACAACACCAACTGTAAAACCAAAAACTTGAATGGAGTGAATAATCACATTCAGTAGGGCCTCTCTAGGTTTTGATATACAGAAACTGTTAAAGTATAAATCCTCACTGTTACAAAACTCTTATTTCAAAGCAGACAGGCGCCGTGGACTGATGCAAGGTCTCAGTGACTGATGGTTCATGATCCATGTGGATTTGGCAGGCCTCCACTCTGAGCCACATCTATCTGTCATTACAGTATAAACACAGGAAAACCTTTGCAGGCTCCAAAATGAAAGACTGATGAATAAAGCTGTAGGGTTTTTCTGAGGAAAAAAAAAAGAAAAGGGCTCTATTTTGGCCTGACTATATTTGACTTGGCCGAATAAGGAAGACACAAAAAATAAACTAAATCAGCCTTTCACCTTGAACCTTTGTGCCAAATCTGAGGAAAACTTATTCTCAAAAGCTGGAAGACACCAACTGCACCACACCTTAGAAAATGGTTGAATGAGCTGGTTTCGATTTTCCACATGAAGAGAAGCTGTGATCAAATCATCAACATAAACAGGAAGAGACTTTGTTTGTTCTTGTAGATCCTTATTCTTGATGGGTTGCATTTAACTATTACACATAGGTGATATGTACTTCTAGAGCTTTTCTGTCTTTTACACATGGCTAAGCACTTTCTTTTACTCTCTCTTTCTTCACTACTCTTTCTATGCCTCTGGCCACAGTGCTCATGCACACAAATTTAAATACAGTATATGTATATATATTCTATGTCATCCATTCATTCATTCAGAGGAGATAAAAATCCAAACCTGACTGCTGTGTGGGCTGAGGCATGGGTTGTGTGCGCTGGGCTGGATAAGACACCTGGTGGGACATGGGCTGGGGCACACGGTACTGCTGGCCTGAGCTGGGATACTGACCAGGAGGGTAGTATGACACCTGTATCTGAAAGGAAACAACAACAGAAAACACCTGAAAAACCACACAAATATATATAATTAAATACAATGAATCACAGTGATCAGATTAGCCACTTTCACACTGTTTTCATTGGGGTATGGAGGAGATAATAAGCTGTACATTCCTTTAACTCTTGTCACTAAAGAAGTCATAAGCTCCAGCTTTGCTTTACATGAGTAGTATGTAAATAAACCAGATGATCTTCTGTACATCTAGGCATTCTGTTTCTTGACACTGACAGTACCATCTTGTTTTAAAATTAAAGACCTTCCTTTTTAATCGAGCATTTCCTTAAATGAACACACCATTTTTCCACATGCAGGTTCGTATGCATGTACATATGTGAGTGTACTATATACGTATGCCCTGATGTTTGGGTTCAGAAGCTGAATTTTGTTTTCTCTAGCGGTCTCTATTAATATATTTTTGCAGTTTTTAACGTTTTCTATGGAAAGCTCTACAAACTGCTTTTGTATGAGACTGTGCTATACAAATGGAAAAACACATGTCTTCTTGTACACCAACAGCTCAGCCAAATCACACTCCGATGAAGCCGTCAAAACTCCAGTCTGTGCTTCCTTATCGGTATTCAACAGAGGTTTTCACACATAACAATGTTCAGGAGAAAGTATCTAATAGTTACAGAGGTATGAGTGTCAAACGTTGGACCATCTTGTACATCTTACACAACCAGGCTAAATGTAGCACGCAAAAATTTAAAACGAGACATCAAATGGACAAACAGAGAGGAAGGATCGATATTTTCTGCCTCCACCTTCATCTGCATACATGACACCATTCAGCCCATCAAGAAGCTGCACCGGTGTCAATATTTGCACTCCTGTTACACTGTTGACCACCCACACATTGAACAACACAGCACAGCTTTTTTTCCTCCCAGCCGATACTGTTTATACATCAAAGAGTGAGGACAACATAGAAAGGTGTGGACGGTGATGAAAGACATAAAAAGACATGGTCTACACAGGTCAGAGCACTAGGAAGTACCAGGAATAAATGCTGTAAGAAGAAAAAATAAATTAGACAAGATGGATCAGTTCACAAAAATACTACAGTGTAGAAATATAATACCTATTTGTAAGAAAGCAAATAGTAGATACCGAATATTAATTCATTAAGAGAAAGTCCCATAAGTAGGTAAATAGAAATGTAAACCTGTTGCCCTGCAATAGCGTCAGCAAATGTTTTACATAATCTAACTGACAGACTGCTTTAAAGCACTACTATTGACCCCAACATAGCCTCCACGTGAACACAGCACTTTTTCCAATTAAAAACCATAACGGTTCATGTATTAAAAACTCCAAATACATTCCTTTAAAACTTACATTACAAGGCCTAATGTCTCCCACAGGGTGTGTAATGGCCAGGTCAATCGAGTTCTCTCCTCTCAAATGAATTCTAATTACTACTTTATGGATTCGAGCAAAACCCTGAGGGAGGGGAGGAAGAGATGAGTGACAGAGAGTGAGAGAACTCATTATTGTCACCGCCTCTGCAAATGGAAGAAATGTGACAGGCTAGCTGACTGACTGAGACCGAGCTTGTGAAGGTGACGCACAGTGTTGTGAGTGCGAGGGCTAAATTTCCCACTGGGTAAATCCTGCTAATTCACAGGAATAACATCAGTGATATGTCACACCTAACGTTACAAGTTTAGAAAAGAAAGTTAACATCTTTGTGAATTCACCTTTACAAGTTTTTAATGCTGTTCATAGCTTTGGGTCTCTTAACAGTTTTTAAAGGAAAGACTCGAGATGGGGGAATGATGCAATATACGATAGATAGAAATGTTATTGTCCCATTCCATATCTTGTTTGATGTTCTATAGATAAACCATAAAAAGTTGAAATACTTCCCAGAGCTTGCTGGTGCCTATTTTAAATAACAAATAACAGCAGTGGCATTAAACTGCAGCCCTTTGATTTAGCCGTGATCTGCATTTCAGCTCTTTTATTTTAACCAGCCAACACTTAACTGTAAAAGGAAATAAGTTCCTTATAAAATCAACATAAAACTGTCATATTATTCATATTATTCCACCTCTAGATATCTGTATGTTAACTAGCAGCATAGCATAATCTAAATGATGTGCTCCTTATGCATGCCTTGAGTGCATTTTTAAAAATTTTAAATTATTTCTTAGGATTATGGAACATTTGTCATGTCAAAAAAAAGGAAAACATCTATTCATGCAGGATATCATAGCACTGAATCCATGTTGATGGTGCAGTACAACACTTGTAATACAAAGGAAGGCCATACTTTCATATTACAGTGTGAGGTCTGATGCCTAGTGTCTAACCATCACTTTATTAGATCAATCATTTAACATTAGCTGTTAATATCAATAGTATCTGGAATGTCACTTTGATTAAACAGGGTTCCTGCAGGTTGCAACAAATTAAATGCAAGACTTTTTTTAATACCTTTTCAAGACCATTACGAATACTACAATTTAAGACTTAAAAACTCTTGTGATGTGAATAGAGAATAATACAGGGTGATGACAGGCCTAAAATGCAGATTCTCTGATTTTAGATTTTTCATGGACCTGTGTAAACGTTGAATGATAATGACTATAATGCTATAGATGATCAGACCACAAGAACTCCAGATTCGTCAGAAGGGGGTGCTGCTTGTATCTTCTAATTCGAGTTTCTGATTCCTTGTTGTAATTAATGAGACTTAAAACAAGACAAAGCAAGTGATATGAAAGACAAAAGCCTCCTCTCTAGTTGCAATCTGCTGCTCATCCTGATCCCTGCACATATACGTATACTTCAACTGCGGAGAAAAGTCTCATTCAGTAATGAAAGAGGGCTGCCCTTCTCACCTTCATTCATATGTCAAATAGGGCTGTCGCGATCATGAAGTTTAACTGACGATTAAATAACTGCAATCTAATTTCCTTATTCTGTTCACTTTATGCTTCTACTGTAGTGGAAAGCTAATAGTTTAATGATAAACCTTATAATAATACACATACACCTCACAAGAGAGACTTTCACTCTCTCTGAACACTGACGACGGCTAGAAATATACTGATAAATGATAAATGCTCATTACAGTGCTGTTGCTCAACTATTAGATGCTAAATGTCTTACAATAAAGAGTCGGTGGTGCTAAGGTGCCATTAAACTGTAGCAGAAGAAAGGGGCGCAACGAGATGATGTCATTAAAGAGAGCCAGTAAAACCTCAAACAGTGGAAAATATGTGGAAACAGTGATTAAAATATGACATTTCTGTTAGTGTCAACCAGCTGTTTTTATACAGGTGAATGGAAACGATTCTCACCCTTATGTAAAACCATCACGCTCAGCTCGAATAATTGCAATCAGGCAATTTCGACAGGCTTAATGTCGCAGTGAATAAAAGAATGTAAAAGCGGCTAATGTAGGAAACGTATCTAGAGTACAATAAGCCAGATCATGAACAATACACCCGTCTGGAATTACAGGCTTACACAAAAAAAATTACACAGCAAGTATCCCATTATTCATGGTAACTGCATGTGTCAAGAAATGTCCAGCTGATGAATATTAAATATAACCATCCACATATTTAGTAGCTCGATTCTAACTAAGGTCTGTACCTGTTGAGGCGGAGGGGGCTGCATGTAGCCTTGTGGAGGCGGCGGGGCTTGCATGACGGGCTGGGATGGAGGAGGCGGTGGAGGTGGAGGATGAGGGTGTCCAGTGGCAGGCTGGTAGCCAGATGGAGGAGGCATTGGCTGACCCGTGGTAGCCATGATGTAGCCGGTCTGAGGTGGGGGGTGCTGAGACAGCACAGTAGGCGGAGCCTGATACATAGGAGGAGGCTCAGGGTTCTCGCTGGAACCCTGCCGACTCAGTGTCATCTGGCTGAACTGGGGTGCCAGCTCTTCTCCCTGTGAGGAATGGAAATCATTTTACTCATGGGTTTTGATTACCACTAGACTAAATACAATACTGTTAATGTCCTCATTACGCAGTAGTGAACACAGGATGTGCTCTACAATTAACAACCACATTTTGACAAAAAGTAAAGGATTTAAAAACCTGTGCACCAAGATCGGAATAGTTTAGCATTTTTCCTTATTTCTATTTCCTTTTGACATTTTGTTTCACAATTCAGTTTAGTCTTTAGAGCAGCTCTACAGGTTTAGTTATTGTTTGAAAATGTTTTAGAAAATGCGCTTTTTAGTTTAGTTTTAGTCTTTTTTCCCCTAATACGGGGTGTCTCTCCCAACTTTTGGTGCTATGATGTCAGGAGTAGATGGACTGGCAACACACACGCATGACATCTTTCCATCAGCTGGGGTAAAACAACACATTGGAAGATCATATATCTATGTAAACTACTAGGTTTGTGTATAAGATAAATTAACAAAGATGAAAACTAAATACATTTTAGTTTTACAGACACACAACACAGTTTCTTCTAAGTAAAGCCTAATTTTTGTTTTATTTCAGTTAATGACAATGTTTTTTCAAACACTTTTTGTCATTTTGTTAGTTTTAGTTAACAGTAATAACCTTAGTATACTGCACTGGGTGATCCTACAAGTGACAACAAATGAGCTCAAGACTCTGGCACAGTAGCAGGATTTATTGGCCATAAAGAACATAAGAAAAGATTATTAATAAAAAACAATATAATATAGTTAGTCAGGAAAAACATCTACAGTTTGACTTAATATTTAATGCACTTGAAAACTCATAGGATTATTTTAAAAGTGCATTACAGCAAGACACTGTATGAGTCATCATATAAAGCTATAGAGCATGGCCTGAAATGGACGCTGGACCTGTTTGCAGTGAGTGTGTCAGTTCCTCTTACACATTTTTGAGATCTAGTGTAAGGTCTTAACTGAGGGCAAACTAATTATTAAAACCACATCAGCAACTGAAGTTATTAGCATTGAAGTAACACTACGATGCTGTGCAAAATACCTCCTGTCTACTATTTTACAGTTAGTCAGATAAGATAAAAATCAGTTTCACTTCTTTGCATTCAGTCAAACCAGATGTTTCTGGATGCAATCGTGGCTATTATTTATTGGATCCTCACATATGAGATATAATATCAGAGTCCTCCTTTAATGTTTCAGTCTTCACACACACTCGCCTGCTCAGTGTGGCAGACCATGCCTGCTAGTTGATTAGTAGATCCATTCTTAGAAATTTGTGACAAAAACATATGCACATACAAAGAACTCAAACTACTGACAGTAGTATGCATTCGGTATTTCAAGTAGTTCAGAAAGTGTTAGGCGGTCAAAAGTAATAATTTTCACATCAAAACATACAATTTAAATAAAATGGCAACAAATAAATGCAACTAAAAATACATTTTAATAACCATATTAAACCACATGCTGGATGAAGTAGCACAACAGACTTTTGGCAAAAAGTTGAGTTTCATAGGCAGCAACAGATCTGTTTGCAGTGTGAGAGGAAGCATGAAATCGTTTGCGTTGTAAAGGTTTCTAATGAACTAGTGCATTAGATAATTGCAAGTGTGTGGATGTCAGCAATGCAGTCTATCCAAATTAATACAAAGACATGAAGCTGCTAAAGGTGTCAGTACCATTGTGTACTGCTGGGGAGGAGAAACTGGCAGGAGAACCTGGGGGCAGGAAGGGCTGGAGTAGGAGACAGGCTGAGAGGGCTGCAGAGACGCCACCGGCTACACAAACCACCAGAAAAAAAAGGAAGGAAGGAAGGTGTCAGAGCAGAGAGATGGAGAGTAGAGCAAGCCAGTGTGAAGGGGGGTTTGAAAACCAGACCGATAGAAGGGTGTAAAGAGAAATGAAGACAAAGGAAAGTTGTGGGTTAGAACACAGAGGAAAAGTTGTTAATAAACAGATGAAATGTATCACTTTTAGTCGGTGAATATTATACAAAAGCAATAAAACTGTAAAATAAAACAGCGAAAAAAATGAAATGTAATTTCATACTATTAAAACTGTCTCCCATTATACATGTTCTTCACTGTGAATAACTTGGGGTTGTTACTGAAAGCTCTGCTTAAATATGGCCACATTCAGCCTAAGACTCCATTACTTTATAGGATTCATACAGATTTTTACAATAAAATTCCATGATGTTTCAGATGCTTTTGAGGCAAATATTCATGACCGTACATCTGTACATTTATAGTAGAGGCATGGAAATTTCACACACCTCGAATGCATTCATGAAAAATAAGAATAAAAATCTGGTATGTCTAAGGTCAAAATTTTCCACAGTATATGTTAACGAAAATGAATGACAAGCTATGTGCTTCAATCAAAAATCTGCATTATTTAAAGGCAAAGTATGTAACATTTCTGGCTTGTGGTTGTAAACAGAACTGTCTAAACTCTGCCCCTTGTCTCCACTCAGCGAATGAAGGAGCAAGAGCAGTGGTCGAGAAAAAAAAAATCAGTGAAATAGAAAGATAGAAGATTATTTCCCCAATTCTCTCAAAGCAGTTATATTCTAAAAACACAAATAAACACATCCACACCTTCGCAAAACTCTACAGGAATGCTCTAGAGGCAATACACAGCTAAAGCATAAGCTTCCTCATTTCTGCTGTGTGTTGCCGACAGGTATGTTAGAGGTGATAGGCTGTGTGTGCTTTGCCCAGAGTTTTGTCTCTCAGACAGAACCGTGTCATAAGTGAGAAGAGTACAAAGAGGAGAGAGCGGTGTAACTGGAAGTTGACTCCCAGAAACATCCCAAACACAGCCAAGCAAGAGGAAAATAGAAAATACAGGCAGAGGTCAGTGTCTCTGTAGATTAATACATCACCACACACTGACAGAGGGTCACAAGTGATGATTGAGAAGGATTATTATTGTCAGAATCTATATGGTGCACTCTTTTAAAGAAACTGTTACATACTTTGCCTTTAAGAAGTAGCACTGCTAATCCTATGTTCAAAATGAACATTTTACTACACCTTTTGCATGTCCTGGTCTTACTAAAGCTATAACTTAGACATGTCAAAGCAAAGCTAGGTGTCTGCATTTATTACGCGACTTTACATCTCATCAAAGTACATGCTGAAACTCAGGTTGGACTCGACCTACCCATGCAGAAAACAATGTAACATGAAGTGACGTAATCTGACCTGCCCGAACATTAAACTATTGTTTAACCAATATACATTCTCAGTTGATCTTAATATATACTGTATATACATTATACAGGTGTGTAATGACTGTATGAACCCAGAATTTAATAACCACCCTTGTTAAAGGAGCACTGTAAACTCAGAATCACTAAAGGTGTTCAAAAACCTTTAATCAAACATCCATAACCTGAAAGTGCGCCTTAATTTTGTGTTCATATGATAACGGAAATATGGAGGCACTCACCTGAGCGATCATGTGGTTGCCCATGGGGTGTTGCTGTGGGGTGGGCAGCAGGGCAGTCTGAGGTGGGGCCTGTGGCTGTGGTTGCGGCTGCTGCGGTTGTTGAGATGGGCAGGGAAGCAAGCTACGGCTGGACTGGGAGGCTGCGGGTGGGGGACACACATCAGGACTGACTAGGGGCAGGCCTAGTGATGCAAAAACACACATGATGGATATAGGGAATAGTTTCTCGAGTTAAATTCCACCCTCAGGAAACTGAAAACTTCACAAATAGAAACAAATCTGAAGAGGGGGTTGTATTAATAGCACTACACTTGAGCTGCATTATTGTTGTTTATTTTGCAACATATATTAGGTCTCTTGGACCACTAGAGGGTAAACTTAAAATCCCACAAAGTACATAGTACAGGCTTTCCCTTGTATAAATATTTCGGCTGCAGGAATGAATGACTGCTATTGATTTAATCTGCAGGGGTTGCAAAAATGATGAAAAAATACTAAAACAAAATAAAGTTTTATCTGCAAAATATAGGTTAGTTAAGATATGAAAGACCAAAGTAGTCACAGCGTAGTAAAAATGGTCCTTGTCAGTGTTTTACTATTATATGATTCATTTTGATTCATTTTACTGCTGCATTCATGTGTATGTTGCATTTTACTGCTGCTGTACATGTTGGAGGTTGAGCTCAGTAGTGTCACTGTCCGGTGACAACCACGTATCGCTGAATAGTCCATTTTTCATGAGTTCAGAAAAACAGGCCTGGTTTCAGCTTTGTGACAATGCATTTTTAAACTCTTCAAGGGGATTTGAAGAAGTTTGAGAAGTTTAAACTCAGGCAAAGGGAGTGCTGATGAAAACTAGCCTCTCAGCGAACTCGGGTACATTTACATATGTTCGAATGTCAGTTAATGTACACTGTCCCCTTTTTTTCCCCAAATAATGAATGAATGAATGAACCCATAAAGGAAAACTTCAAAACATTGAAAACCAACACATTTGGAGATACAGTTTGCAGCACAAGTACCTCAAATGTGGACTTCTTGTGTGTGTGAGTGTGGGGACAAAGCCTTAATAATACCCACTACAGAGATCTAAATGACGGTCCCTGCTCTAAAACATTGCCCCTCACTCCTTACCAGAGCGAGAGCCTTTACAGCTTCCTTGTGAACCTTTGTTGCTGCCAAGGCTATCCCCTCTGGTGAGGATGGAGATGCCAGAGAAGCTGCTGGCTTTAGTGACGGGTGGCCGGAGGGTGCGGTTGGAGCTATCGGAATCCGTGCTGCTCCAGGGCCGTGGCTCCAGGCACTTCATGTCACTGTCTGTGCTGCTTTGACGACTGCTGGATGCTCGGCTGGAGCTCTCACGGTTCCCTCTGAGAGACAACAGAATGGGGGAGGGAAGAGAGCGAGACACAGGTGAAATGAAGCAGATTGAGGGGGACAGACGTAGGAAAGAGAAGAGTTGAAAGAACGGGAAAGTTAAAGTGAGGAGGATAGTTAAAGATAGATGCAAATTACAGAAGGAATTGTGAGAGTGGTGAGGAGAGGAGAAACACATGGATGTATAAACACATATATAAAGGAAAGGTGTGAAAACAACAATGCAAAAGGGAAGGTAGTATGGGATTTTATGGTAGAATAAGACAGAAGGGGGGAAGAGCAGAAGAAGAGAAACACAGTAAGGCCTTCAACCGGTAGAGACAAACAGTATGACAGGCTCTGGGATGGGGAGGGGGCATTCAACACAGATGCATACTGGCTGGTTTTAGTGAAACCACAAAACAAATCAGGCAACAAACCACCAAACAATATTATCTTCAGTTTTAAAACATACAACCACACACACGCACATTCGTACACACTCAAACACACGTACAAAACCCATCCACAGGAGAAAACACACACATGCGGGGAGAGAAGATGCTTCAGACGACACCAGGGTTGTAAGACACAAGATGAGACAAAATTACACGATGTCAACGCACAAAACCATTTAAGACTGGAGACAACATTCACACAGAGGACATAACAGAATGAGTACTTGCATTCGTGTTGCACATTTTGAATACATTTAAACAATAACATGCTTTTTTTTTCCAGACAATAAATGCTACAGAAACAGACACACATACACTTGGAGGTTAATACCAGATGTACATAAACACTCAGACATTAAGAGCAGATGTACATCAACACTCAGACTTACACACACTATCTACAAAATAACCACTTGCTACCACTGGTTCACCACTATGGTTCTTTAAACTATATTGCTGTATACACACTCATTGCCTTTGTGGCGTGTTGTGATGCGGTCACCCTGGAAAAGGGTAGCTGCCAAGAAAACCAATGATCACACTGTAAGCGTAACCACCACTCGGTAATCCATCACAAATGAATGACTGGGTCTGCCATTGACATGTCAGCATCAAGAATATTACTGTTGCATTTGAAGATGACAGGAGAGTCATTGTATGGGCTCGTTCAAAGGCATTACGAATTTAAATAAAAATGAAATTAAAGAATGAAAATGTGTCCGGATCGCTACATATTAGGGCTGTGCGATCTGGCTAAAAGATCATACGACAATCTATTGAGGTAGTATCACAATCTGAACTGTTGTAACCTCTTATAAAATGTAGGCTAGTTACAACCAAACTGTCACTGGTTTTCCTAAAGTTTCTGGAAGGCGGAAGTGGTGTAATGGCTTTTTTTTGTTCACCGAGTTATTGTAATATTTAGATAAACTTAGAGGAAACCTCAAACAAATTTGTTCATTGATGAAATAAGCACTAGTCCGCATTTTCCTATGTTAGACAATAGCAGTGTTTTAAATTAATTATCTAAACAGTAGCAGCTCATCATAGTATAACTTGTCTCGCCACAGCTTCATAATGAACAAAAACATTTAAACATTTCTCATAGTAACATAAAAGATCTCCAACGTTGTGTTTTTGTAAAACCGGCTCCGCAGCTGGACCAGCAGTTCATGGTAATACTGCAATCCTTGGCTGTCTGTCATCATTTTATCAGTTGTTATTTCCGCAAGGGCAACTAAATAAATATTATACAAAAGCAGACTAACCAAATGCTTTTGGTGCAGTCAGACAATAAAGAATAACTATAAAGTTGCTTAAATGTACTCACTAGCCTATCAACATTAATGCTACAACACCACATATTTACACTGATTCATGGGCCATTTAAAATATATATTAATGAAATGAGTATGGACCAGGCTGCCGTTTATTTGTTTAAAGACGCATATGACAAATTAAGATCGTCTATGATATAAGATCACCAGGTCGCCCAGCCCGACAACCTACTGTTGAGTAGCATTAAATTCAGTGTAGCCTTGTAGATAAGTGAAGAGAAATCTATGACTCTGCAATGAGGACAGCAGAGGAAACAAAAAAGAAACAGCAAAGTCAGCTGTAAACATGTGCTGTTTTCGCCCTCTCTTCATCCGGAAAGAGGGATGCGAACAGAGTACATATACAGAAGAAGAGTAAAGCGATTTAAATACATGCAAGTATGGCTGTGGGGATCTCGATGACGAGCACAAGGATGTTGTAAGGGTTGTAAAACCCTAGTGATAGTGAGTGGTGTTTGAAGGTGGCTTCGGCTGATAAATATTTCAGAGAGAGTGTAATTAATGGAGGATCTATTTTGAGTCCTCTCTCTGCACAGCCTATTTTAAGGCAGGGTGGGTGCTCTGCCATTCTCTGTAAAAAGGCGCACACTTGTCCGCTTCGTTCTGCAGACAAAGATGAGAGCGGAATGAGGAGGAGGAGAGACTCTGCTGGTGATCACATGATATTCCTCTTCCACTCTCTCCTAACAACAGCATTCCCCGTCACGTGCACAAACAGGGGAAGCAGGGAAGCAAGGCTGTCGTTATGTGTTTTCACCGGCCTTTATCAGATGCCAAATGTATCCATTCCTCACTGAAGAGGTTCTTTCTTTTAGGTTTCTGTTAGGTTAACATTTAATATACTTGATATAAATGCTGGACGTTTCAATCTAATTTTAGAGGGAAATGTAAGAGAAAAAAAAAGAAATTAAAAGCTAGAGCCTCTTGGTTACATTGTACAAATAGCATACAGTATATTCCATACCAAGGAAGGGAAAAAAAAAAAATCTATTGTAGCGTAAAGAGAAACATGTTTCTGATTTCCTTCTGTCAGTCAAAAAGCACCATTTCATGTATGTACGTTAACAGCATGTGCTTCTGTGAAACATGTGACATGCTAACAAAAACTACGAGACTAAGTCAATCACAAAAACAAACAGGTTACTGTGGAAACGATGCAGTTACTTTAGATAAAAATGTTGTTGACAGTGGATGGGTGGAAGGGTAAGTAGGTCAGTCCTCAGTGAAACCACAAAGCAGCCATGCATGGGCCATGGGAAGCCCCACGGTGCAGTGCTGGAATAGCCATCAATCAGCCGACTACGCCAAGCAAAGATAGAAAAACCAACACAAGTCACCACTATCATCACCAAACCACTTTCAAAAAATATGGGCATGGCAAACACACAAGTCAAAGTCAGCAGCACCCCAATACCTAAAGATCTGCCTCCTCTTTTGAGAGCTAGAGCAGTAGCCCTCAGTGGAAAGTCTGTTGGGGTTAACATTAGGAGAAAACGCTAGGGTTACAGGACTGGATTGGAGAACAGGAAAGGGGTTTTAGGAGGGTAAGATAAGGAGGTAGAAGAGGGCACAACGGAGAACTTTTACCCATGAGAAGAAGGAGAAAAAAAACAAAAAAAAAACAAAAAGGGGAGAAAAAAAACGCACACAAGGCAGAAACTTTGACTGCTGAAAAGCCCACGCTTCCTCTTTCTCTCTCTCAGCATATTAGGTCCTAATCTTTCATCCTCAATGGCCAGGGTGCTGAGGGATGGAGGCAGACTGTAAGTGCTATGTGAGCTGCCTAATTTCTAGAAAACATTTTGCACTACAAATAATTTACTCTCAATGACAACAGTTCCATCATAGTTTAACATACATCACAAATCTTTTTTTTTTTTTTTTTTTTTTTAAATAGCAAGAAAGAAACACTTGCATAAGCACATTACCACTTCAATGTATACGAGAAAAAAATTCTGCTCACTGTCTCGCTCACTGTTTAAAAAAAAGTAATAGTATCACACATATCTCCTCCCCAAAATTACATTAAATATTCAAGAATGCAATCATCAAAATAATTGGGTTTGCCAATTATTTGCATGATTGTATTTTCAAAAGTACGCGAGACAGTGTGCTGGAGTTTTCCTCATCTTTTTTAAATTTAATGAATAGTTTCTTTGTAAGGAGTTAACAATTAGTTTGGTCTGTTTAGAAACCTGGTATTTACTCCCTTAAATCTACTGTGTTAATAGATCTATAACCTCCAGCCAATCAAATATTTAATGTTTAACTTCAAGGGGAGATGGTAAGGATGGAGTCTTATGAAACGCACACACTTGAGTCTCCAGTAGAATGCATAATCTTACCTGTTGTCGTTGATATATCCGTTTTGAGAGGACTGTAAAAAAAAGGACACCTACACATTATGAAAAGATTCATTCAGCCATCGATCCTAACCACAGAATGTAAATTCTTACAGATCATTGCATCAGAAGTTTCACATGACGGGCACTTAGGATGAAATGTGTGACTTAAAAGTATAAATGTTACAAATTTTCACTACACTAGATATTAAACAGAATAAGAGACTAAGCCTATCCTACCCAGGGTAGGAGAAACAGACATTAACCATAAGCTATTACCCAATCATGACTTTATGATTAATGTTTGTTTGCTCTACACAGGGTTTAATACCGTGTCCAGGTCCAGTACTTACTTCTCGGGCAAAGATCCGGTCTCGTACCCGCTGATACTCTTCCTCTCGCTCCTCAATGGACTTGCTACGCCGCCCGTCCTGCAGTGGCACACGAATCTAACATTTAGGTGGGGGATAAAAACAAGATAAAAACTATGTTAGTATCTACTATACTCTAATGCCAAATGTACACTTAGAGAAAAGCACAAACAATACATGCAAGGAAGAGAAGCTGACAGTTATTAAACATGCCATTGTGATGCAAAAAGTGCAAAATGTGTTTTTGGAGTCATGGGATGGTTGATCAAACTTGATAAACCAGATGTGGAATCATTATACAAAAGGAATATAACAAACCTGTGCACACATTAAACTGAGTCAGAGCTTTCATTAAAACTGCATGTGAGTGTGTCAAACAAAGAAAATGCATTCTTTCCACTTTTGAGCTTTCATTGTTTAATTAAAAACTTCCAAATGTACTGTTCTAGGTCTATACATTAAAGTTATCAGGCTTCTTTTGAAATGTGTATCTTGTGTAGATGTGGGAAATATATAGAATATACCTGATGTATCATGTCTGTAGTGAAAGACTATATATCAAAAACATGTACATGAGTACATGTTCACGTCAATTTTTTTCCTTAACGCTGCTGCTGCTATGAGACTCACTTTGCCGTTTTTCTCCCCTGGTCTCACAGACATACAAACAAAGTATGGGTGTAAATACAGTAGCACTGCACCATGGGTCATTTGTAGCATTAATTTTGCTAGGCTAGTGAGTGTATTTAAGTCTGTTTATAGTGAATCTGTCAGTGCTCAAAGTGTTCAGTTACTCAACTTTAACTTTTAACCTGTGCTTGCTCAGCATAATTCACAAACAGATGCACTCATCTTTATGAAACTTAGTAGGTACGTTGACTGAGTGTGTCTAGCATGTCATATCTAGAAGGGATCTAGCTTAAGACATAATAAAGTGGCATACAAAAAAAACACTTTTGTCCATTTTAACAGATTTGTCATGTACTCCAACCTTTATTTTGAAATATAAAACATAGACAAATTGTTTAACTTTGGCTTACAACTGAAATTTGTATCCACTTCAGAAGAAAACAGAGACATACATCATATTTTTCCATTTAGACAAGATATATCCATTTCATTTTTTGGCCCATACCCCCAAGGCTCTTTGCTTGTCATTACAACATCTGACAGTTGACAACATTTTGCATTGCTCCAGGCTAAAATTGTTTAGTGGCTCACACATGAGAGTTAGTAGCGCAAACAAGATGTTAAATGCAAATAACTGTCAACTGCCAAAAATGCAATGCACTGCATCTGAATGTAAGAAGCCTCACTGTTGAGGGACTACTATTGGAAGTAATAAAATCGAGCCACTCCAATTCCAAACTTACATTTATCAAGAGTAATTTAAGAAAAAGCAAAACCATGTTGCAAAACAGCAAACTTACATATTGTATCTACCACTACCATTTCAATCACGTCCTTATTACTGTACATCAATCAACAGCTAAGGATGCATCTTAAGATGGCGGAACAAGTTTGGCAAGATCAGGACTGGTTTAAAAAGTCATTATCAAAGATGAGATGAGAGACGTTCTGCTAGTTTTTAGTGCAGTGATCAATACAGTTGTGGGCTGAGGCTACAAATCTACAACCATAAGTGGAAAGGAGCAGAGCAGCCTACCTGATTATCATCTTTGTCCATGCTGGCATCATCTCTTTTAAGGATGAATTTCTTCTGGAAGTCCATGTTACGTTCATCCTTAATGTGTTCAGAGAATCTTTGTTCCGGGCTGGTAGAAAAAGCAGATACAGTTACAGGATTAACATTTTTTAATGACACAAATATATAGCAATTTATCCTGAGGTACAAAGAAAAAGAACGCAAACATTTCACCCAGAACAAACTCAGTTGTTTAGCGCAGGTCAGCTGATGATATTTTGTGGTTCTTTACAGGAGGTGAGTTTTTCA
The DNA here is from genome assembly GCA_037367275.1 of Coranthus polyacanthus. NCBI lineage: Eukaryota > Metazoa > Chordata > Actinopteri > Kurtiformes > Apogonidae > Coranthus > Coranthus polyacanthus. The sequence continues at coordinate 6,883,585 of JAPQRN010000021.1, forward strand.
AAGACAACACCAGAGATAATACAATTATAACAGACATTATGTAAACAGTTGTAGAGGAATGTGTAGTTCAGCTTAACAAGTTCCTCTCTCTAAAGTGCGCACAGTGTGAAATGGACACCTTGTTTTTGCTATTCACTGTACTATGGGTGTAATTGATTAGGTGCATGCAGTGCCTCAGGTGCCTCATTTCTCAGGTGCATTGATAATCTGTCAACATTCAGCTGAAACCAACTTTCCATCCAGTTACATGTTGCTGCTCTGCTCTGTTGCAGCTTTGTTATGTGGCTTTTTATTCATATCATACAAACCATACGGTCCATATATGTGACTGTCACTGCAAACTATGTGTAGTTCAAATACCAGTTTAGCTACATTTGGCAGTAATTTGCTGGTAATTCAGCTACATTCAGATTTGCATACTGACTCAAGTCATTAAACTACTTACTTGCCTTTTTTGCATTTTTATGCAGTTAACTATTGTAACTACAAACTACAATTTTTAGGAAAGGAATACTTTTTTTTTTACTGATTTAGTTGTAGTCATATTTAGTTATAGTGTTCCAATGTTTTTTGCTGGAATGTGACCTTTATATTTTGTTACAATTTCTTATCACATGTACATTATCAATTTGATCCTTTTTTTTGCAAAGTAGTTTGAACTACAATTTGTAAGTGGCTTTAATTAACCAAACCACATTTCTCTCTCAGGTAGCTTTGCTGAAGTTCAGCATGATATATTCATGGTTTCACGTTGTCATTGCATCCATCATATGAATTTGTAACCACACTTACATTCGTGTGTTTCCGGTCTTGTTGATGATGACAGCTTTTCCTGTCTGATCCACGTTGTGGTCCATACCGAAGTAGGCGGCCACGCGGTGCAGCAGCATGCGGTGATAAGAAGTCATTTGAGGAAACTTCTTATATTGATTACTACAGAGGACAGGAAAGACCAAGTTAGATCAACACTGCATTGCAAAGGATCTAAATTAGACTTTTAAATAAGATTTTTTTTTGTCTTTTCTCATAATATTTACTTTTCCTGTTAGTATTTAAAAAAAAAAAAAAACAAGCATGAAAGACGGACAATGTTTGTTCAATGTACAAACAACAAATTAATTTGCATACCAGTGAATTCAGCATAATTCTTACTTCAAAAGACTCTTCAGCAGGTAGTTAGAAACAACATCCCAACTGCACCATCAATATTTTGTAAAGAACAGAGGTAAATAAGTAAATTATGCCGTCTTACACCTCTGATAGCTTTTGGTATTTTGTTTCCTTCAAGAATTGTAGTATCTAAAAAAACAGTAAAGGATTTTTCAAATTTAATAGCGTTTACAAACCAGGATCTCACACTCAGAGGGCAATTCGTCTAGCTCCGTCGTGCACAACATAATTTACTGCACCAAACCGATTTCAAATCATAATGCTCTAGTCAAATATTACTGTTCTGGTTACAGGGGAACACAGAGTCCTAGACTGTCAGCCTGAATTTAATATCACCATAACACCACAAACAACTACAACTTGCCATATTTACCTCATCACCTCAACAGGCTATAAATAAATAGGAAAGGGGTGTAGAAGAGCTAAATTTAGACACAAGTGAGTGGTTATGAAGAACGGGCTTACTTGTCGTCATTAATGAACTCCAGGATATCTTGTTCTAGTTTAAGCAGCATCATTCGATCCCTGCTGGGCCAAAGGGGGACAGAGAGGGAGAGAGAGAGAGAGAGAGGGAGGGAAGGAGACAAGAGGGGGAAAGGGTTCACTGAGTAAAATGGAGCAGGGATGTCAATTAAACATTAAAAGTATGATATACTGCAATAAATACTTTGGATAAAAGTGAAGTTGAGGCCATTAATAATTTGTATGTTTCACTAAAGTTTCCTAAATAGCTTTTCTCCAACATAATAATGATCGACTGGTTGTAATTAGGTGTTTACCATCAATGAAGCTAAAGGCTAATAAACTTATTGCTACGGTTGTACTTACTGTTTTTATTCTAATGTTGTTGTAAATAGTCTGTCCAACATCTGGCACAAGAATTCTATTTTCTCTCTTATCTTACCTCACTGCAACAGTTTCTTTCTCTACAAAATGACAATCTGGATGCAGGGGTTTTGTGGACATGTCTGGCTTAATTTATCTAATAGACTACTCCAAAAAAAGACTAATTTAAATACAATATACTCGGTCAAGGATCATGACGGATCACTAAGTTTTAGTAATACAAGTTACGAGCGCTATGGATGGAAATATCTAAATAAATGTACATGGCCACATCTGCGCTTCACTTTGTGTTGTGTCCTTTTTATTAAATAGATGGAAGGTCGGTCGGTTTTTAATAAAAACTCATACCTGGGATTGTTTTTCAGTGTGTTGACCAGAAACTCGTGAACATCGATGCCCGTGGAGTCAGTGTATTCCTGACTGGAGTCTGAAAAGAGGCAGGAAGAACAGTAAACAGTCAAAAAAAAACGAGAAAGAAATGGCTGTGAGACTGGAGAGAAAAATAGAGTTTGTGACTTCCGTGAAGTGGAAACAGCAGAGTCAGAATGCTATGCATAGCTCCTAAAATGGCACCCCATCACACTGGCAATGACATGTTCAGGGAGGATAAACATAAGGAGTAGATTACAGCTAGCCGTTCCTCTGTGCCTTCACTCTCACACACTCGCACACAAACACGCATGCACGAATGCACGCACACTCTTCAGGGGATCATTTTCCACTATTTTCCACTACACTAGACAGTTGGGTTAGCCATTTCATTTCTGCTACTCTCACTCTAATGACGCCTGGGGACCTGTGCAGACAGAGGGAGTAAGACAGGTAATTAAAAAAAGAAGAGGGAGGAGTCCCAGTTTTCCTTTAGATAAATTAGCTTGACATCAATTTACTTACAGTGGACATCATATTTACATGTAATGGTCACGCCACAGCACCAGGTTTTTAAAATGCACTAATTTTGAGTAGTGCGAGTTGCAGTGTTCACAGAGCTTTTAATCATGTCGCCCGTGTTACTGGTGTTAGCACAGGTTTGATTATGACAGTGTTTCTGCAGGTTTGAAAATTCAATACTTTGTACAAACCTTTTTTAGGACCATTATGAATGCAATTTAAACCATATTCCAAGCCCACGTGTTTGGGTATGTTTGCTAAAGGCAGACGTTTATCAAACATCAGCATGAATGCGTCTTCATCTGTTGATGTGAGGCCTCTCTTAATGAAATCTGCCAAACCAAATCATCTTGTCCTTCACACACTTAAATGTTTTAGTGATGACAGAACAAGAGAACATGGTTTCAAACAGCTCACCCATGTCTTTATTACAGCATGATCGATACAAAAACAGTGAGACTAAAGTTAGTGCAAAAGTAACATTATCTTCATAATCCAATCCATTTTAAAGACCTGAGGTTTTAGACTTTTTTAAGAACCTGCAGAAACCCTGTACGAGTACAACCGGCCACAAAAACAATGCATGTAGCCTCTAAGTGACATCTTACCACGTGACAACATCTTCCGTGGAGTCTTGTCCTTCTTTTCCTTTTCTTCATTTTCATACTCATCCTTTGAGGACTTCTCCTCTTCCTTGTCTGATGGACAGCTGATGTGAAGCTGGATGATATCCTGGAAAACCACATTCAACTGCTATGAGAAAAACACGTCCAATGTTGTTTAGCGTATTTATCACTGTTGCAAGATTTAACTATGAGGTTTGAATTTAAAAGATGAAGATGAAACTACAGTACCGATTCTGGAGGTCCGTCATTGGAGAATGGACCAGAGGACTCCTCACACACTGCAAGGCTCCGTACCAGCTTCAGTTTGGCATTAGACTGTAACACAATCAAAACCAAAATATCTTCACATTATCTGTGTGACTAAATGGTTCAATTTGGAATTATTTATAACTAAAAATGTTGCTGTTGTACAGTTTATGTAGCAATGGTTTCATCTCAATTGAAACTGATAACATAAACTTCATCACTGAAGTTTAAAGTAAACAAAGCTGTCTTGGAATAAGCCCAGCTCAGACATGCTAGTACTATGTAATAAAGAAAAGTAAAGCAAAAATAAATATGAGCCCTTATCTTCTTTTATACAACACTTCAAACTATTAGTAAAATAACACAACAGCACAGACTTCTAAAGTTCCCCAGATGCTACTACATGTGGATCATCAAGTGCTTCTTTCATCTGATGCTTTGAACGTAAGAGAAATTCCTTTTCTCTAATACTTTATTTGCTGTATCTCATGAAAGTCTAGTAATGTTTTGTGTTTTTTAACCATAAACAAGCCCAAAAGTGCATCTAAATCCCTTGTAAGAATGTAAAGCTTACATAAACCCTGGAAAATGACTGATACTAGAGTTCCCTGAGGAATGAGGAGGAGCTGAAGTGAGACATGCAGAACACACACAGCTTCAAAACAGCATCATCACTGATTAGGACCCTCTGCCCCTGCAGATAATGTTCCACAGCCTAAAGGGAAATGACGATGGGTGATCCAACTCAAAAATGTGACCCATTGTCAGTATTATCCCAAGGGTTTCAGAGGGTTTAGGCTTAATGTTTTCCCTAAGTTTATGGAAGACTTAATTATATATTTTGAGGGTTTGGGGGTGCTCCCCAAACAAAATCTTATGCTTTTGATTTAAAACTAAATTTAAAAAAAGTCAATTTCAGCTCATTTTACACCATTATTATTGCCATATATTTGTGCAAAACTTTGGAAACAGTAGAGCAGATTATAAACACTTTCTAAATAAGTTCACTGGAAACCAACTGCAACCATCAGGTCTGGCAAAAATAATTTATTAAGTTTGGTTCTCCACATAATTTTACATTAATTTGGCTTAGGTGGTGTCTAAAATGGCTTGGGTGCTGAACCTAAACCTTGTAATGGTAGAGAAAACCCTGCCTTTGTGATAATAATGATGACTAAGTACATGACATGCCACAAGACAAACCTGTTACTGTAAAAAGGTACACCTTAAACATGCTGAACTTGTCCAAGTATTACCAACCCCTGTCATGACAAGACAGCATAACACAAGCATAAAACACCCACAGACCTAAAATCTTATTTTAAAATCTGGATGAAAACTGTTAGGTCAGACGAAAATCCTTATTTTTATTCACAAACAATACCAATATAATTACTGGTTGCAGCTTCCAATTGGCAGATTGTGGCCCAAAGACACAGACTGCAACACAAGCCAACATGTCTCCTCACATACCCTCTTTCAAAAAGACATTTGACAAAATTGGTTTATTTGGCAAACCATTCTCAGCAGCAAAATGATTATGGTCTGAGGTGTATTTCACAGCCTCACTTAGGTCACTTTGTCATACCTACTTTTAACCCTGTAAAGGGCATTAAGATTTTAAGCAACTGATAATAAGAAGGTGGTCCACCTTCTTACAGTAGTTGAGAGGATTAGAACGTTAATAATGGTAGGTCATCTTACACAACAACCTTGGAGGAGGTTATTTCTGGGAACAAGATTATAACTTTAAAAAGATGTCTGCTTCTGTAAAATACACGAATAACCTAAGATTACTTACTTTGGCCCTTTTCCTTCCATGGCTGTGGTTAGGAGCTCGTTTCTGTAAGAGAAATTTATCACTTGTTACAATTTATACAAAAAAAAAAAAAAGTTGCACTTTAAATAAAGAACACTTACAATTTGTCAGTCTTAGTTTAGCTAATTGTAGTGTGTAGGGTGGAAATATCATCATTATATCAACATAAGGAGCATTTTAATGCAGAGTAACGGCTTACACACTGGGAACATTATCATTTTTTCCGAACCGTTGTTTATGTCATGACACACTTTCACACAAAATGCAAATATTACACAGTGAAAAAGTGGTGTTTTATTTTTTCGGAACAAGGGTGATTTTTCTGAGCTGTTTTGATTGATCTTACAGATGTCCACAGTCTCATTTTGCTGAATTGAAGAGAACGTATCATTTTATGCTGATCTAGTCCAGTTTCCAGAATTCACATGATAAGATCAAAGAGCATTTGATAATGTGGATCCTCGTTACACCACCAATCTGCTGACTGGACAGGTGACTTCTTGTGTCTCTTTCTCCTCTAACATGGCATACATATAAACAGTGCAAAATGAGTAACATGGCCAGCAGCTGTTTGGAACACAAAGACCTGCTTATAAAACCAAAACAGTTGTTGCTTAGTGAGGCATTTGAAAAGCTGACAAAAGATCACCAAAGTAGCAATGCAGGTGAGAGCTTGAAGCATTCACTTTTTATTTAACTAAAGACATCTTGCTGTTTAGTGGCAGAGAAAATGGACTGAAAACTGTTAATGTGGACTGTAGACCTGTGATGTGACAGGAAGAGAAATATTTTTACAATCCTCTCGTTCACGGAGTCAAACTGTTTGACTCCGTGTCATAACATGGCAAGTGGATTCAGGATGTCGTTTTCAAATCTCTTTTTAAAGAACGCTGGTAGTTGATTTTTTTATTGTCATTTTATTATTAAGTTATTATGGTCAAAATACTTAAATCTATGATGCAATATTGTTTTTTATTGTTTTATTGTTGTTTGTTAATTGCTCAAATATATAAATGCATCAGCTGTTTCTGTACTCTACAGCTCATTTTAAAACTGATAAGAAAGATCGTCATTCAAATCGTAGACTAATTAAAATCTATGTAAACGTACTCTGTACTTCCTACTAGTGCCCTTACTGTCACTTCCTCCTACCTGTGCATCCTGTGGGGCGCTTTCCTCAGACTCCAGGCCCTCTCCTGTCACTTCCTTGGTGCCCTGTGGTTGAGGGGAGGTCTTGCCTCGACTACAGGGCTCAATGAGCGGCCCACTCTCTCCCTCCTGCTGGATGTCTGTTGTCAGGCTCACTGACATCTTCTTAGGGGAGGGGGAGAGGGTGGGACATGGGGAGGGGGTTGGGTGGAGGACCCAGGAGTGGCTGAGAGAAAAGGGGGCAAAAGGAGGTATTTAAAAATTCTTGCCTGTAAATAAAGAAAATCTGCAAGCAACTGACAAACATGTAACATTGAATGTGTGAATCTACCTTTAGGTGGTATCAGACCAGTGCTGGACTCTGTACGACGAGTCTGGATGGGAACCACACACCGGAGGAAGAGGGGAACCCGCTAAGGTAGTGTACTGGGCTGGACTGCAGCAGGGGGTGAAGTACAGTCCATAGCAAGCCTTAGGTTTGAGGGTGGGGCTGCTAGGAAACAAAAAGGGAAAATGTGCCAACATTTTCTCTTCATAGCATTACCATAAATTTGCTCACTAAACAGTTGCAAAGTCAACATCTTGATTCGCTACTAACCTACTCTGCTCCTTGTGCAAATTTAGCTAGAAGAGGAAACAGATTGAACTTTTTTAAACTAGTAGGAAAATGTGAACCAAATAAGGAACTGAGTGTAAAAAATGCAAACTCAACAACGATTTTATGTCACTTTTAATTGCTTTTTTTGTGTCAAGAAGTTTTTTGAGAAAGCAAGAACTTTTTTTTTTGTTGTTTCAATCATGGACTCACAAAATAAACATATTAAGAGTCTTAACAGTATGGGAACTAATTCCCTCCAAAAGACAACTTCAGTAAACAGTATCTCAAGAAAATCAGCATGCACATGTAAAAAACCAAAGAGCAATAATATTTACAGCGATCAGGTGTACTGAAGGGGCAGCAGCTAGCGAGGCAGACAAGGGGGAGGGGTGCACCAACAGGCCACGCACCACCTCAGCGGTCCTCTGGGCCCTCTCTCTTCTCTCTCCCTCCGGCTCAGTGCAGCAGCATGGTGTGTCGTTCAGTCAGGAGCCCTGGACAACAAGAGCAGAAGAGGAAGACACGGATGACGTCATGTTTCACACACCGAGTGACTCATCGCTGCTGCTGCTGCTGCCGCTGCCGATTCCAGAAGGGAGGGGGACGAAGCAGCTGAAAGCTCAGCACCCACCGGCACACAGCGCTTACAAATGACTACCTCAAGTCAGGCTTCCTCTCCTCAACACTGTTCATTATTCAAATCCTTTGCCAGTTTTTTGTACAGTGCTTTATGAATGGGAAATCTCTGTTGTAACTCCCAAAAATCATGCTAGCAGCAAATGCTGAATGCCAACATAATTGTATTCTTATGTACTTAAAAGTACAACCTTTTTTCTGCCAAGTTGTCTCCATGATGTATGACCAATCTTAGGTGCGAAAAAGAACCAATGCAGTGATCTCTCAGATATTAGGCATTTGTCCAACACGTCTGGCAGCTTCATCTGCTTACACAAAGGTTTTCTGATATAAGCCAATAAAGGAAATGGTCATACTGGCAGGTCACAATGAGGACTAGGAATAGGAATCAAGAACCAGTTCCAGTTGAGAACTGCTCAAATTGTCTAATCCAGTCATATGCCTCCATCCTTATCAAATCCTTTTATTTAAGCCAGTTTCTCTGTTTCTCTGACAATTGCACATTGCAAAACAATGATGTCAAACTCATGCATCTACACCGCTGGAAAACCGTAACAAGAGTGAGGTCGTAGCGGAGAGGCAGAAACAGTCCAGAGTGAGGCTTCATTTCCCAAAGAAAGATGACAGCAGTGCTAGTGGTAATGTCTGTAAAAGGATCATTTCAAATAAGGTGGAATACACCAGCAATATGTTGAAACATTCTATGTACGAGTGCCACTGCTTCTCAACTGAGTCAGTTACAGTGAAAGAAAAAAAAGAGTTGCAGTGATGCTGAAAAAAATGCAAGGGCCTACTTTTTTCCCCAAACAGAAAACTAATCAGGAATCGATATCGAATCGATAAAGAATTGGACTGATAAGCAGAACTGATAAAGGAATTGTGGAGACACCAGATTTCCCAATTTCAACCATGAATCATAAATAGCATTCTTACCCTGACTTGCGTTTTCTAATTAACATTTATAAAATCATTTTCTCTACATGAAACAGAATCACAAAAAGTTTCAGGATGAATTCTGACTACCACAGCAGTAACCCTCACATCTCGCAAGTGGGTCACCGTCACAGAAATAAAACACATATAGAAGCCTACATCCTCCTGAATCACAGGGTCAACTGCAAGTAGTGGGGGTTTCTTTGTTCGGGCAAAGAAGGCCGAGACAGGGAAAAAGTGATCCGATATCGAGGTGTCAGAGGTGGAATTACCGGCATGTATGTATGCAGCGTGTGCCACTCTTGCCTGTGTGTGTGTCTGTACTGCTGTGCTGTGGTGCAGGACAGATGAGACGAGGGAGGCAGGGATTCCCAGTGTGGGGAAGACCCAGGCAAAGCAACAGCAAAAGGCGTCATCAGCAGAAGCATCAGCAGCATTACACCACATCATTGACCAGGACACCCACATGCCCCAACTGCACTCTGCTTATACAACATGCACACAACAGAGAACACAGCCACACTGTCTCAGCAGATACAAACGCCTGAGTCAATCTCTTCATCATCGCCTCCTTTTACCTTTTCACATATTTAAAGTGTACTGTACACAAAGAATGAATGGTTTTAGATTAGAAAGCAAAGATAATGCTTCTTCTCCTCCTGGCTCAGGCTTTATAGCAGGGAGGGTCCGCAGGCCAAATTGCGAATCACAGGCGGAAATGGGGTACACTGAATGAATATACCAGCTTTATCTTTTCTCTCCTCCTCCACCCAATCCTCTGCTATTTTCCCTCAGCTCTCTCCTCAACACTCCCCCCCTACTTCCCTCAATACACACACAAACTGATCCACAGGGTTGCCAAGGAGATGGTAACGTCATTCTCAACTGCTGTGTTGAACGAGTACCAGTGAGAAGGGCAGGGAGAAGAATGATATTAAAAATAAATATGTGGATTGCAATGTGCACAGACTGAGGGAAGGGAAAGACTGAAGAAGAAAGAACAGGGAAGGAATAAACAGAAAAAGTGAGAGACCAGAATATGCTAATGCTGACATTCTAATGTCTTCAGTTTTTAAGCAATCAGACTCTGACATAAACAACAATGTAGGTTCTGTCATTCAGGTCATGGGATATCAAGTACTAGAACATGCCCTCTTACATAGTACAAATTCAGCAATTTCAACTGGGTCTTTAAAGTTTGTTCATTCTTGTCATCTCAATATGGGCACCGAAAAGATAGTTAAACAAATGCATCGCCCTAAAGATAAAAAAAAAAGCATAAAATCTCGCAATTAAAGCCTTACAACCTCTGGCTGATGGAAAGGTTAGGTTTTTGTTGATGTAAGCATAACCCTTCCTGTCACTGCTTCACAACCAAACGGCAGCTCTGACTAGCTCGTAACCTGCAGCTAGATGCAGAACGGATGTGGAAATTCAATTTGCAACTAGTAATGTTTCCCTAATGCTGATGGAAAATAATGATGATGGCAATTTGATCAGCTGTATGTGTCACATTGCTGTAGTACTGTGGCAACCACCTCATCTTAATATTGCTTCTACTACTGTAACTACAATTAAGTGTATCCAGACATTTTCATTATTATGCAGTAATAACATTTCAATGGTGATTTGGCAGGAGAACAGAACTCCAGCATGTCATAATACAGGCTGTATACTGCAGACTCAACAACTATACCAGCTGCACTGATCTCTCCCTCCTGTGTCCCAGTTCAGTCAGTGTGTCGGTGGGCCCGATGTTGACATCTCTGCCAAGTGTCTACATCATCACATGTGACTGCACACATGCAGCAGGGCAGCTGATTCACAAAGCACTCGAGCCAGTTACATCGTAGGAAAAGAGGTTATCCACATCCTGCTAGGCTCAGGATTCCTACAGCTCAAGGCTAGTTAGATTTAAGACTTATTAAATGTCACTCAGAATGAAACTTAATACCAAATACCTGGTGTCTATTGGCGGGTTGACTTGGCAGTTTTATTTATCTCACTCTGCATGTGAGATTCCTTCTGCCTTGATTGCCATCGTGAATTTTAAACACTTTCTGCACAAAATACATCACACCTCATATACATTGCCTGGTACGTTTTCCAGCTATGCTGCAAAACCATGGTTGAATACTAAATTTACACTGAATATACACTTCTGTGTCTTTACTAGCTAGCAGACGGTGCAAATGACGTTCCCGATTATTTTGACACGTTAAATTGCAATGTCAGAAAGAAAAATCCTACTTCCTATGCTTTAGCATTTTTAAGACTTGATTTGAGATATTTTAACACCAATTTAAGGCCTTATTTTTAGGTTCATGAATTCATGGCATTTTAAAACTATTTAAGGAACCTTCCAGACAGCAAATATTATACAGTAGAAGTACAACTTTTTAAAATTAGGATAAGAATAAGCTTGCTCTTGTCATTTTTTTCACAACCAATAAAATGTTGCTTCTAGTTTTGATCATTTTGTAGCCAATTTCAGCTGTAATAGATAATAATAATAATAATAATAAATAATTCTGCTGGAGCAATGATTCATTATGTCTTGTTATATGTCACCACACCATACAAACATTCTCTTCTCTTAACCTTAAAACGTTGTACAGCATACCACTCAGGCTCAAAGGTGGCTGAATGATCAAATCATCTTACTAATAATGGCTTATATTTTAATTTTACACACTTTCTGTTAACTATGAGGCAGCATCACAGTTACAGGTGCCACTACACATCAATTTGTTCATAAGAAATTATCTCACTAACGTACCCTGTGAGTATTACCAACTCTGATACATCAAAAAATAATCCTTTTAAACCGGCCTTCCTTTAGAAAAAAAATAGGGACTTCTTCTAACTCACATTAAAAAAACTATCATCCTCATCAGCTGTCATAATATAGTGCAGGGCACGCTGACCCACTTCACACACATTACCGACCTTGCAGACTTTTACATTGGCCCTCTTGATGACAGGCAACCAACTGAGATGCACAGGCCACACACTGCCTTGCTCACTGTGTCAGGTTACTGCACCAAAGACTGTCAATGGGAGAGAGCCCAGAGTGGGACAGTGAGTGAGTGAGTGAAAGAGACAGAGAGAGACCAATCTGCTTAGTGTGTGTGTGCATGCTTTCACAGAATGTATATGACTCCTTCAGACAGTAGGCAAGGCTGACTAAATATTTTGTGCAGGTATGAGCTCACTGTCAAATTTAGCTACTCTGGGTCAAGCTGGGTCAGGGTCTCAGTGATAGTTGGTAGCGGGGCAAGACAGACTTATGAAAGAAATTCTACTGCATGGTAGCTGCTTACAGCAGATAACTTGTCTTTAACATTTCTTATAACTAATTAACAAATCATATAACCAATTCAAGAATTAACTGACATAAGCCCCAAAAGCCTGACTGATGACTGCTGCAAGGGCATCAATGTATAAATATGAAAAATCTTGACCTAGGAAACATTCATCATCATTTATACTTTGGCTTTTTACACAAAATGAATCAAGGGTATGTTTTGAAACTTTCGCACTGGAAGAAGCCTCTTTATTCTGGACTGAGTGGCACAAAATGCTGCAACAGGGCAGTATTTAGTAGGGAAACTAGGAGTAAAACAAATTGCGCAAAGTTGCAATCTATGGACACTGACATGTGGCCAGGAATCAGCTTTTTCCTGACATTTATACATACCTGATTTCAACAGTGGGGAAACACAAAGCAAAATCCGAAGGCATATAAAAGTCTTGACACTTGGTCATATTTTTTCCACATTAAATGTAGTATGTGAAATAAAACAATTCCAGCACTCGTGCAACGTGCAGCTACTTGATAACTGTATAGGGCTGTATAGGCTGCTAGCTTACTGGTACATGAAATGGTGTTAGTACACAGTATTATTGGGAAATAAATATCTGAATTTTAGCTAAAGAACAGACCAAGCAGGGGTTTCCATACAGTCTCACAGCAGCTCTTACCCATTTTAGTTGGGTTTTTGTGTTTTCACAGCATTCAAGCTGAACGCTGCCAGTCAGTAAGTTAGCCTTCGGTAGTTGAGCCAACAGTGACTTTGGCCTACTGTGATGTCATGTAAATAGTTTTTCACAATTTCTTTAACAAGAAAAAAATCTTCAGTGCAATAATTATACAGTGAATTCCTATAGATGGTCGGCAAATTAAAAGAAAAACCAACATTAAGTGTCTTAGTAAGGTGCTGGACCACCACAGTCTCCCAGAACAGCTTCAATGCTCCTTGGCATCAATAAGTCTGTGAACTCTACTGTAGGGATGAATACCATGCTTCCACAAGATATCCCCTCATTTGGCATTTTGATGATGGTAGTGGAGAGCTCTGTCTAACACATCAGTTCAAAACCTCCCATAGGTGTGTAATTGGGTTAAGATCTGGTGGCTATGAAAGCCATAATATGTAAGTCACATAATTTTCATACTCATCCAACCATTCAGTGGGCCCGCAAAACCACTTCAATCGGGACAGAAATGTTTCATCATAGGTTAAAGGTGATCACTCAGAACAACTTTGTATCAATTAGCAGTGACCCCACCCTTGGATCCAAACCAGCAAAATGAAACACAGAGCATATCGAAGTCACCGGATCTCCTCGTTGTAGGGTCCAGCATTCAGGCCTGCACTGTTCTCTGGGTGTACGCCACACATGTACTCATCCACTTGTGGATAATAAGGTGAAAGATGACTCATCTGACCATATGACCTTTGTCCACATCTCTGCAGACCAGTGCTGATAGCTTTTGCACCACTGAACTGTCCAACCCTACAATAATATCTCTCTTCATGTTACTGTCGATGGACTGCTTTCTGACAGTTGGACCATGTCCTGCATTGACATTCTCAGTCACCTGAGGAAGAGTTTCTTGTTTTTCCTGAAGTATTGCATGAGTATCACACTCATCAAAAGTGTGCAGTTGACCACAGTTTCTGACCCTATTTACTTATGTTTCACCACTGTTCAAATTTAAAAAACACTAGAAAGGTGAGCAGTCTTTGTGACTGAAGCTCACCAACAACCGTTTCAAAAACCACTTAAATCTTTTCCTCTTGCCATCTTGTTCCAAAATTAGAAGCAACAAGTCCTGATCACTGTTTTTATATATGTCACGGAGTATGATCAGGTATTTATTTCTACGCAGTTGTACCATGCAATGCACTTATGTGGAAGCATCTGCGTTGTTTACGTTTCTCAATCATTTCCTCCGAATTTTCCTTTCATTTGTCATCCATCTGTAGATTTTTAAATTCCATTTGATTACGCTGGGAAATTCTTCTTAAGGTGCTCCATAACTTATCAATCCTAGGCATACTGTAAGACAAAACATCCAGTGGGAAAGAGTAGTACTTGATTATTTTCTCAGTACCACAACAGTGTATGTTCTAATAAATTATTATTCAGAAACCTAGAAAAAGATGACAGCCTGTATGCAATCTAACACAGAACAGGCACTGTGTGTTCTGCTGCTACTATTATCAGTTTTTTTTTTATTCATTCATTGCATTATTTCAGATTTCATAATGGAGAAGCATGCATAGCAGACATGCCTCTCCATTTTCTCTGCCAAGGCTGAATGAAAAATGAAGGTGAATGAAAGCGCAGAACGCTGCAAACTGGAGCGAGCAGGCGCGTACAAACCCACAGACAGCAGTGGGAGAGATATACACAGGCAGGTCGACCCAATTCAGCTCCTCTGTATTCAGCCGTGCACCTCGCCCATTTGACGTCAGAGAGAACCCATTTCAAAAAAGGCAGCAAGGTTATGTCTTCACAGAGTGGAGGCTGATGTTTGTGTCTTAATGGCAGAGGGTGCTCAAGCTCGCTGCCTGCTCATATTATATATCAGCAGAGCTTGCAGTGTGTGCGTACCGGTATTTGTCTGTGTCAGAGAGGATTCCCCTTTGCGTCGGTTGCACAATCTCACACAGGGAGGGGGAAAGGGGGCTGGCAGAGGCATGGGATTGTACAGGAACAGCCCAGCAGCAGACACACTAGAACAGCCTCCTTTTAATACACACTTACAAGGACGTATACAGTACATGCCCACATTTCTTTTCGCCATAAGAAATGTAAAAGCAGTTAAAGAGACTCGTCAGAGAGAACACAGCAACAAAGGTATAAAGAGAAAAACATCCTAAGGTCACAGCAACAAGGAGAAAACCACATATGAGGGGGACATGAATGAAGCGGAAGACAGGATTTCTCTTTTTCCATCTACGTCTTTCTCTGTCCTTATCCCTGCCACCCCCTCTCTCGTTTCTTTCAGTGCAGTGAGGATACCCCTTCTTGCCTTCCGCCCCCTCCGCGTCAACCCCTCCCATCCATATCTCTCTCTCTATATATCCACCCACTACTAAGTGTTAGCTCCTTGTCTCTCTCGCTCTCTTTTCCTTCCTCTTTTAATGTGTCTTCTTAAATTGTCAGGCCTGCTGCTGACGCCATCCTCCTCCACTCAGCCAGCCCACTCAGTCCTGTGGGACGAGCTATGAGTCATTCTCTCCCTCCTTCCCTCCCTCCCTAGTTACCTACCTACCTTTCTGTAGTTCTCTCCAAGTCGCTTTCACTCTGCTGCTTTCACTAGTTAGAACCTATGTATAGTTCTCTGCCATGGGTGAGGAACTATACTGAACATACATAGAGAGAGAGGAAAAAAAATCAGACTAAAAAATATGATAAGGATAAAGGATTGGGTGATGGAGAGAAAGAGATACTGGCCAAGTGAACAGGGGATCCTGATCTTGCATGCATTAATAATGAAGGCAACAGTGCTGGGATGTGGGTGAAGGAAAGAAGCGGAATTCCATGTATGCCAAAATTAAACAAATAACATGAAATGATCACAAATAACTAATGCAGAAAATCATGAACCACCAAAAAGTTTACAATTAATTCATGACATAAAAACTTAACTCAAAATGCCCTCTTTCAAAGATGTTTGTATTTAATGTCAATCAAATCCAGAGATGAGGTTTCCCATTAAAGTGTGGAAGCCACATCTTTACTTTCAAACAGGGTCTCTGCAGGTTTCAACAAGTTAAATGTTGACTTTTATGACCTTTTCTGGACCATTATGAATGCAATTTAGGGCCTATTTCACATCCCTGGGACAGGACTTTGCTAATACATAACAATACTGGGTGATGGCAGGTGTTTGCTGGTGGCGTTTTACAGCGGATTTATGTTTGTCTGACTCCCCATGTGACACTAATGCCTTCACACCAAAACTTCCTAATTTGACTGTTTTCTTGCACACAGAGCCGAGGTCTTCAAACGTGTTATTTCCAACAGGCTTCAACCACACAATAAATCCAATCAAACAACTGCCATAATCGTATTTATGGCATTTTAAAGCCTAATATTAAGATTAAAAGGAGAGGATTTTAGACTTTTTACGGCCCCAGAGAAACCCTGTAATATGATGCATTTTGTGCACATTCTCAACTGTAAGCCAGTTGGATTTCTGCTCAAGATGGAAATAGTGTTGTAACAAAAAGGACAGAGAGGCAGTTATAACTGTAATACTGTAAAGACTACTTATAAAGTATACTATGTACGGCTTGAACTCTTGTTCCAATCTACTTAATGAGTATAACGTATGTTTCTCTGCCTTTCAGATTAAGGGAGATCCACTGATACGAAACTGAAGGATAATCACACAGGAGCTTTAATTGAACAGAAACTTTCATTAATCAAGATAAAAAAGACCCAAACAGACACGTTTCTGGGGGATTTGAATTCAATAACATAAAAATATGCTACATT
>JAPQRN010000021.1:6906570-6918544 GCA_037367275.1 Coranthus polyacanthus
CATGCTTGCATTGTTTTGAAGCGGAGGCTAGAGGTCATAAAATGTACACACACTTTATGACACACACCTGTTGCTGAAACTTTGGGTGGGCATGCCCCTTTGTCAAACAGCTGCAGCTGAGTATAAGGCACTTAAAAGATTGAGGTGGTCTATTTTGCGCCACAATTTTCATTTTTGCATTGCTTCTTAAGCATAAGCCATGATATAGCCGATGTATTCTCTGTGTATTGTATTGTTTAAGTACCGGCATAGTTATGTTCAAGTAAACAAACCAAATGCTATGAGCCAAACATCACAGAATCAACAGGCTCAAACTGTTAATCATATTTAATAGTGTAAAAATGCTTTGTATCCATTATACCTTCATCTGTAGTCTTCTGATTGTGAATAAATGAAACTAAGAATTATATGAGAAAAAAAAAATGAATGCATATATATGCATATATAATTCAACATAAACAAAACAAACACCATAAAAACATAGTAGCAAAAGACCCAGGCAGAGAGATTAAGGTTTTCGTGCACCTCTTTGAGAAGATAAAAAAAAAAAAAAAATGTGAACCCTCTGACTTAAAGGCAATTACAGCATCAGTTACTCAAGGGAATCCTATTGATTTTTTCCCCTCCCTTTTGCTCCCCCTTGTGCTTCCTGTTTCATACTTTTTCCCACGCATTGGCAATTAGTATGCAGGAATGAAGCTGAAGGAGCACCAAATACCTGGGGAGCAGCTCTCCAAAGTCACAAACAAACAAAGTAATGGTAAAAGACACAAAAAATGCACACATGTAATTCCTAAATGTGAGGGGTTGACTTCATGATGTAGGTCAGGGTTAATTAGTAGCTTTAGATACTTGGTATGAATGTGTTTTCTTCCTCGGGAATGGGGCCTATGTGCAGATTAGCAGACTGAGAGAACACAGCATTAGCCCTGGCGACCTGAAATAAACTGCTTCTGTCTAATTTGAGGGTTGCTGTGTACATTGTCTTAGTTTGGTGATTCTTACTGACAAAGGTAGAATCATGCAATGAGCTAACACTGCTAGATCAATTAAAGTGCATCACTTAAGAAGTCAGGACTACAGACAAACTCTGTACATTGGTTGCATTGGTGGCTAACGTTTTCATGTGCCCCAGCACATAATTTAGCTGCACAAACTGTACCTTTTCAAGTACAAATATGAGTTACTTGTACTTTACATGAGTGTTTCTATTTTTCGCTACTTTATACTTCTACTCTGCTACATTTTTGAGGCAAATATTCTACTTTTTAGTCCATTACACTTCTTACAACTAACTATATTCACTTTGCAGATTCATATTATTAAAATAAAATAAAATTCAACAAGTAAATTATGATGTGTTATTATAGCTTAAAATACCAGACAGAAATTAAAAAGAGCCCCACCATTACCGGCTGCAACATTAAAGATTAATACATTAATGCATCAATAATGATCATCTAGAAATGTTTTTTCATTCTGCACTTTTTGGTACCTTGTTTTGATTCTAATGCTTTTTCATTCCAATAGGTTTTTAATTACTTTTACTTGTAATATAGTATTTATACACTGTGATAATGCTTCTTTCACTCAAGTAAAAGTTCCTCCACCACTGTTTATAAGTAGACTAGCATTTCTGACTCCTCATAGCCTCAGTTTTGCCGCTGCCTGGTGCTGAAACACTGCAGGGAGGTGGGCTGCTCTGATGTCCACACACCTGTCACACACCTTTTTAAACAGGACACGCTCCTTGGAGACACTGAGCTTTTTAAAACATTTCAATTTGGAATGTCCATGCTCCGACAGCAAAAGCACTATTTCCAGCAATCACTCTTTGCAATAAATGCAATGCATTGTATGTGGAAACCGAACGAGCTGTGCCAAAGGATATTTTCCTTTAAAAAGGCCTTTATACATGTGGTAGGCCACACCGCAGATTTTTTTTAAAAACAAAAACACACAACAATCAATAGTTTTCATCATCAATATTGGTTAAGGTTGTGATGTTGCTTGAGGTGAGGAAGTACAAGGTGCGGTTTCACACATACATGCTTATTTTATTTCCCTACCGACACAGTCAATTAAGAAGAATATCAGGGTCAGAGCCAATCAGAGGCAAAGCAGGGGCAGGTCTTCACAGAATGCAGGTGGGAAATAAAATAAAAAACAATACTACATAAATGGGCAAACAGATACAAATCTGCTACATGTCAAGAGCTCCAGTGCAACCGTTGAAAATGTGACAGATTATTGGTTGCATGGATCCCTGAAACGAATGCATCTGTAGTTATTGTTATGCTGCAAGATACGCACACATGTGCAGAAAAGCAGTTATTATATGAAACAGCCATACTCAGCACAAGACGAGCCTGGGCCGTCTGACTAGAAATAATAAAACAGAAAAGTGATGTGGATGTTGGTGAGTCTAGTGTTGTTAGACCATAACCATCAGAACAGAGAAGAGGAGGGAAAAGCAAGGTCTTCTAAACCTGAAACAGTGCTGAGGCCATGAGGACGGCTTGCTATTTATAGCGACAGATTTTTTATTCAAGAGGGCTCTGCTGTTGTGCTTTCTCTCACGCTTATGCTGCTTCTCTCTCACCTCCTCTCTATTCTCTCGCTATTCTCGCACATTGTGTTCCACAAATGATAGGGGGGAAAAACACTGACATATGCAGGTAAGAATGTCTAAAGTCTATTCAGATTGAAAACAGGCTTTCAATTTGGTTTCATAATTATAAACCAGTGCTACATCTTCAAGCCATGAGGATGATTGTGGATCAACTTCAGGGTCTCTTAAAACACCCACATACGCCTTATGTAAGCCTTAGGTTGTCCTTTTTCCCTGTACCCCCCCACCCCCCTTTCCCTGAGTATGACAGTGTTGCAGAGTGACGCCCACTTTTCAGTGACTCTCCACCCCCACCAGGCCACCTCCACCCTCCCTCCTCCCCACCCACACAGGGCCACAGTGGAAGGGAATTCCTTATTACCTCAGCATTTGCCTCACTGCACGCAGTTGTTTTGTGCGTGTCTCTACATACAGTACATAAACTGACCAACAGGCACACGACCACACAAATACCATTAAAGTCACCATGACTTTTTTTATCATCCAGCTTGCAATATGTAAAATTGAATTCAATCATCTTTCAGCAAGCCCCATTATTTGATTTCTGTACTGTTAAGAGGACATATAATTAAATTAATTGCTACAGGAGCTGCACAAAGAGTAACAATGAAAAGCGCCAAGATAAGAGACAAATAATGGAGTACCAATGGCTGCACAATGTGCCAAAACTCTCAAGTTGCAAAAAGTACACGAACCAGCTACATACATATTAGTAATTCACTCACTGACATAGACACACAAAGCACATGCTTACTGTATTGAGAGTTCAGCTCTGAGGATCTCCGGCCAAGTCGGATCAGGTGTCTCACAGATAAAAGCACATTATTGCCGGGGAAGCGGAAGCAGCTCTTGACCAAGGCAACACTGGCATTAGTTTTATCTCACTAAAGCACAATATATTCCCGTTTCCTACAGCATGTAAACCAGCTGAGTTTCAGGAGCGAGCAGGTCTATCACTCTCTTCGGCTCATTCTACTTTCTTCCTCTTCAGGCTTGCTCTGCTCCCTTCATGTCTGTAACACCTCGGTGTTGTTAATGGGTTTCAGAAAAATGGACAGAACGCTATTTTGACTGCCCCCTTTCTTTTTCTGAATGAAGCACAAGCACTAGAGGGAAACGGAAAGCCGTGCTTGATGCTTCCCTCTCTCCCTACTGCTCTTATGCTATCATGCGCATAGTTTGCACCGCTCCCTTCTCCTCCAACCCTCCCTTTCGTGTGAATTCGCTCTCTCACGCTCTCACATATCTTCTTTGCTCTCTGCCTTTCTTTATAAGAATAAAATTGCAATGACAGCCAACCCAGGGCTCACAAGAAGCCCAGCTGCTTAAAGGGCTGCTAGGATCAGCCGGTGTATCACTTGTAACAACAGCAATGTATACGATGGGTAAAGAAAATGTTTTCTTAACATATTCCATTTATGGTTTTGGATCCTTGTTTTACGAAAGTCACTCTTACATCTATAGACAGGCAGCAGACACTGTTCATGCATGCGCTAGTCACTGCTTATCCCTCTGTATTTCATGGGAATGTTTGAAGCCATTATCTATAGCCTTTGGAAAAACTGAATGAGCTTAAAGCACTGACAGTTGCTGGTAAAGCTGCCTGAGCCCTGCCGCAACAAACTGTGGCTTTTAAAAGAAAGATAGAGGGGCAATAATGAAAATACCTCATTAGCTAGGAAAAACCTTAATCCCACAAGACATCATATTTGCATCTTCTCCCTGCAGCTCCCTTTATGGAAACAGTGCCTGAAAGATGCAGTAGAAGAGGCAGTCAAAAGTTCAGTATCAAAGAAAACGTCAGCAGGTAAGCTCTAGGTAAGGCGATATAAGTCCAGGGATGCCTCGTGTGCTAGACTCCTTGAGTTAACACTAGGGTTGTCACAATCAGGAATTCAGCTAACAATTAATTGTCATATAAATAATTGCATTGAATTTTTCCTCTTCTGTGGATTTTATGCCACCATTACAGTATAAGTCTAATAATATTTTAATAATTCAAATACATCTTGTGATAAAAAAACAGCATTATTGGCATTGAAAGTAGGGGAAGATATAAAGATCACATTTCTGTTTGCCTTTTAAGGTTTGTGAACAAAAAAACCCTCACAAAGCACAGATACGTCATAAATAATAACTTATAAACATACAAATATCGCAAATGTATGTATACAAAGCAATTACTGGCAATGAAAGGAACCAATATTAGAAGTAAAGGATGCTGCCATTAAACCATAGCAGAAGAAATGGGCACAATGAGATGACAGGGATTTGCTGCATATAAAATTTGGAGGCGGCCGCCTCCATCAAATTTCGTGCCGCCTCCAGCTCTCGACAAAACTCTAATGTGTGTTTTCATGTAAAACACTATTTTATAACAAGCTTTGAACTCTGTGTATTTCTGTCACACACCGAGTATAATACCGATGCGCTGACGCGGTGGCGGAGGGGCCCTGTAACTATTACTAAACCAGAAAAGTTTCTCTCCTTCAAACTCCTCTGGGGCCCATTAGCTAACGCTAGCTGCTAGTGGTAAAGGCTCTGCGATGGTTAACCAACGTGTTGCTAATATAAGTCAAGGTTATAAAGTCCACCTTTCTGACGAGAGTTATACAACTATAACACGGAGGCTCCGTAGTCTGAACTGAACTGAATCACATGTGTTATTGATTCAGTCATGCATCACCTGCAATGGAGATCCACCATTCATCCTCCATTTTCACCTTCACAATGAAAGCTGTGAGTAAACTTACATACACTTGTGGCATTCCATGAGGTAACTCCGTAAATTACCTTACACTAACATGGCTTTGTAAACTTTTTGGCAATAGACAGGAGGTGCATTTTTTTGGGT
This sequence comes from Coranthus polyacanthus, assembly GCA_037367275.1. Classification (NCBI taxonomy): domain Eukaryota; kingdom Metazoa; phylum Chordata; class Actinopteri; order Kurtiformes; family Apogonidae; genus Coranthus; species Coranthus polyacanthus. The sequence goes on from JAPQRN010000021.1 coordinate 6,912,057, forward strand.
TTTTTTTCCCTTCCTGAAAACAGTTTTACTGCAGCTAAAACAAGTGTCCATCAGGTTCTGCTGAAGCCATGATTTAATCTCATCGCGCTGAATCGGTGTTTCCTGTAGAGGATTAAGGATACATTTGGAAGAGCATCTTCTGCATCTGACGTTGGTGTCATTTATGAGACACTCTTTCTGATTTGATCTTTAAGTAATAGAAATATTACTTTAGTTGCGTATAAATAAAAATGGGTTTTACACAGTCTTAGTTTGACAAACAGATGGTTTACCACACTGATCTATTTTTTCTTTGAAGACTCTAACAAATGTTTCTAAATTTTAGGCAGGGAGATAAATAAATATGTGATTACATTTACTTTGTCGTATATGCCATTTTGTTTACTTGACATGTTTCTATAAAAAAGTAACAGTAAAAAGCACTGGTTACCATATTTTTTTAGCAGAATAATTGTCATCTTGTTTGATAATATAATTACTAGAGCCTCGTGCAGGTGCACATTCAGGATGGTACCACCTCCGCCTCATTTTGAGTCAGAAAAACCCTGGATGACGTCATTAAAAGAGCACCAGTCAAACCTCAGGCAGTGGAAAACAACATGGAAATAGTGGTGGAAATAATGTTTAGGTTAGTTTCAATCAGCTGGTTTTATACAGGTGAGTAGGAACAGTTCTAACAATTATGTAAAATAGTCACAGTTAGATCAAATAATTGCTACTGGCCATTTATGTAATAGTTTTGAAAAGCCTCGTTGACAACACATCAGCAGACTTAATTAGGCACAAGTTATAACTGTAACCACAGATGACCAACAAAGCATTACAACACATCACAGTATAATAACTAACTGTTGGAGTGCAAAGTAGAGGTGGGCGAAAAAATGCTCGTGATAGTTATCGCAATGTAAAATTGTATTCTAATAATAATTTTTCTTTTGTCTTTTAAGCTTATTTTGTTCATACTGTCTCTTATTGTTGATGTTTAACAAACCATTTATCATTATAATTGTTTTTGAATGTTCATGTTATCATGTTCTGACCATAAAGAATTGTTTCAAACTACAAATAACTATCTGGTTTCTTCAACTTTGATTCAGGACCAAAAATCAGCCTTGAAATTTGAAAGAAATAACGATTTGACATTTATCGTGATATAGACTGTTATGAAACTTGTTATCACAACATGTTTGGTCATACTGCTCAGCCCTAGTGAAAAGTTGAAAGACTAATGGCTACAGTTTTAAGATGAACCGTTATATGTGATGTTAGATTTTAAAAAGGTTCAGGTTAAAGTTGTCAATCAATTCATCACTATTGAAAAGCTTTCACTGTGAAAAGAGTAAGAGGAGGTTCACTCAGAGAGGTACAGATAATAGGGGTGGCTACAGTTTTTTCTGATTCTTTTCTGTTTTTTTGGTAAGCAACATCTTTCTCTGTAAACTGTGTTAGAAAGGGTAAATAAATGTACCTAAAATGTAGCTTTTTTTAAGCTACACTTTTCATTGATGCCTGTAATAATACTGTACACTGCACATAATGATTTATCTAGGGTTATTGCAATACTAGCATGGCTATAGGAAAAGGCTGACCATATGGCTAGGATAAAGGGGATGGCGTGCACGATTGCCACCTAACTCCTCAGACCAAGTTCCCAATCAGCCAGGTAAACTCTTTCACAGGACAGCCTGAGAAGACAGCAAAGGGCTTAGAAAGAATGAAGTAGAAAGGGGAGGAGCTGAGTGAGGATCAGTAGCCAAAGATACCACAGATAAACTGTTGAGAACTGAGAACACGATCACCTAACCCTGTAAGAAGCATATGACTGAAGTCCACTGTAAAAAGTTATTACTACGCCGGCAGATGGAAAAACGGTCTTTCCTTGATACAACTTTGTTTGCACAAAACCGTTTGTTATTAACTTTTGATTTAGCATGAGATTATTTACCTATTTGTGACAGAAACAAAGGTAAATAAACCTATTCTTAAATTAAGTCTGTGGTTTTGCAGTCTTTTCCTTTGAACAATCATGCAAGAATCCTCACGCTTTGCAGCAGCTGAAGTCAGACAGCTATACTCAATCTGAGGCCAGACATGGCCATGCAACCAGTCGCCTGCCTTCCTCTCTGATCAATAATTTACATCAAAGCAAGCAATGAAGGATAGATATGGACTCAGAGGATTGAGAAACAGTGAGTGTGAATGACACCAAGATAAAAAAAAAGAGCACATAGATGCAAAGAAACAGAGCAGGAAAAGGGGAGAGAAAAATAAAGATGAAGAGAGACAGAGAAACAGAAGCAGGAGTGGTTAAGAGAAGAGAGAGATAGGAGCAGCAGCAACAGCACCACGCTTGGTGCTCTGGCAGAGATCTATAAATAGCTCTTCAAATCTCTCTAGAAAAAGCCACTCTTCTGCTTCTGCTGCTGCAAACAGAGATTCAGAGACAGAAGCAGTTATGATACCTGACTGACAAAAACACAACGATCATCTCTTACTGAATAATAGGTGCCTATTTCAAATTATACCAGCCTGAAAATGCAGTATTTAATAACTTTTATATTGGCCATCTCGTCTTGTATAAATATTTGATTGCAAGAAGCAAGCGAATACAGTAAAAATAGGATACCTTCAGTACAAAAAGTCACATGTTTGACTAGTGAATGAATAAAGAATTGTTTATAGTCATGTGTCTTGCAAAGCACAAAAATGAACAAGAACAGTTATGAAATCCTTCCAGAAATTCTCATACTTCTTAACCAAATAAGACATTTTTATCTTGGCCAGTTCAGTTCACTGGTGTTTGATGCATCCCTCTTTTTCCCTGGCGTATGATATGTAATACGACTTCAACATGTGCAGGTTGCAGGCCATACAGAGAAACATGTTAACAGACAGGCTGGATACAGCATTTTTTCATTGCTGGCCTTAGCAACAGCAGACTGTTGATTCACTGACTCACCTGCAACAGATCCTACTATGGATAAGCCCTTTCTCAATGATACTGTCTTTAAACCAGCAACAAGACTCAATGATATTCAGCAAATATTAGAGCCCAGTGTACAACAGCAGAGGCAAGGGCTGTAATTAAGTTACAATCATCACAAAAACTATACAGACACTTCAAACTAAAAAATACTGGAAGTGTTTAAGAGGAGAACCTCCTTAACCTGACCTTAACCTAATTCAAAACAACTTTGAAAAGGACTGATATACTGTGATATTTTCAAAATCATTTAAATATCAAATGTGATGATAATGACCGCCCTGGCCTGTCACTGCCAAACTTCAACATCACGACTGGCCAATGCCAGTAAATGAATATTTATGTTTTCAGACACACATGGCGTTTTCCCAGAGCAGATGTTTGAATCACAGCTCTGACAGTCTGCGCTGTGATCCCACCTTGTTTGACACAACAGTCTTGCTATCTATTTTCAGCGTTAAGTGTCACAACGTGAGCAAAAGCCAAGACTGACCATTTGTCAAGTATTTCTAGTCAAACCACATTACAGATTTCACTACTCTTTAACCATTTTACAAACTATGGAATGAAACATAAAATAAGTTACAGACCTGTTTACAGCATGTTTTAAGAAAGAACCACACCATACTGACCAAGACATAGGATCGTTTTATAATAACTCAGTGCATAGTAGGGCAAAATAAGCTTAAAATATATATTAATCACAAAGCAATCTTCCATGATGAGGTGTAGTGTAATCTGATTGATCTCGACTGTAATAAGCTGACTTGGATTCAGTTTTTGGAGTAACTAAATTAAATCATTGATACAAACTCTAGGATTGCAACTTCTCGTTGGTGTCATCACATCGACACCTTGTTTGCTGTAGTTTCTGACCACCACTGACAGTCTAATGGCATTAATAACACCATGTTGTCACCAGATAAGGTAGGCTAGAGACATGGCTGCAATGAGTAGCTACAGACTCCAAACATTTCATTCTAATTCAACCAAATAACCACTATATAACCACGCATTCACCAAAGCAAGTTTCCGATTCAGACAGATTAAAATAGTAAAGCGTTAACATGGCCATCTCGTTTCATGCATGGAGAACACGGACTTTAAAGATGGTGCTTAACGTTGCGTTTCATATCTGACTAAGAATCGTGGATCATCGATTTCAAGTTATCTCAAATGGTCTTAAGGTTCAGCTCACCGTTTGCTGGCCGTATGTCGCGAGTCTGTGTGGAGAATCCTTCAAGTTGTGTCTGCAAAGAACAGATGGCAGTGTGGTCAGAGGCGAAGCTGTGCAGTTGACTGAAAATATTAGCTTACCGACACGCTAACAATAGCTAGCTCACAGCTAGCTCGCTTCCTTTGGCAAGTATAATTAGCCACCTACAGCACCTAACATTATAGCCACCTAGCTAATGTTAGCGTAGTAGCTAGCCTTTTCTTTTCAATGTACGCTAGCTACCAAACGTTAATAAAAACACAGTGTTGATAAAACAGCTAGTTAGCCAACAAAGTAGCATATGTTTACAATTGCGTGTACCTTGTTATGAAACTGTCCCAACACTGTCAGGTCTTAAAATAGGAGATGCTAGGTGATACGGTTAGCTAGCTTTCCGAATGACTTACCAATGCTAATATAATGGTGCTGCTAGCTTGAGTTGGTTCACTGCGACCCCGACTGTCAAAATAGCGCCGCGTGAGGGAAGAGCGGCATTAACATTAACGACAGATAGCAAGCGCTGATCAGCAAAGCAATCGGATCCGTTACAGGAATACAGCTAAATAACAACAAAACGCCAAAGAATAAAAGGACACAAATTAAAGAAAAAAGAAACAAAACGCTATTCCCCCTTCTCGGCTCCGGCTTGTGTGTGTGTGTGTGTGTCAGCGTCACTTTTTTCCCCTCACCGACAGTTTACGTCAGCGGCGTACTTCACAGTCGCAGGGAGACGTTCAGGATCCAGCGAACTCCTACTGCCCACAACTGTACAAAACATATGTAGTGAACGGGCAAACGAAAATAAGGTGGCATTTTTTTGACATCCGTCGAGATAAAATTCGCTTTTGGTTAACCCATTAGACCAGTGCAGCGGTACCAGTGCGACGCGTTAGTCACAGCGGTGGAAGAAGAAGTTAGAGGTTAGACATTCAGATCCTTTCCTTGAGTGAAAGTACTGATACCACACTTAAAATACTCCACTACAAGTAAAAGCGCATTTAGAGCGCATGGGAGTCAAGAAAACAATGATGCGATTTTGATTTTGAGCGACTTAGTTTTGTAACTCAGTAATCTTCCACTTTATATTAAATAAATACTATACATCTTCATCTTCTATTTGTGCTGTTTTTTGGTTGTTGAAAATCACTTTCACTCGAGATCAGCGATAAAGTTTGATAATAATTGGTAATAGCTGTATTTTCACACAATTTCACACAACACGATGCATATGAAGCAGAATGAGACTGAGCCAAGAAAAACTTTTATTATTATCATTCAAGTGTTCATATGACATATTTCCAAAGAAGGGTAAAATCTTTCATTTAAATCTTCATACATTTCCATGAAAGAAATATCTGATTATTACGAATCTAACCTAAGATCACCTACCTCTTGCACACCGAAACCTGTTCCGAAACCTCCAGTACCTGGCGATATCAAACTGACATCAGTGATTTGTTCACTATAATCTGTGATAAGTAGGTCAGTAAGTCCGTTTTGAATAGGAAAAAGCAAAATAAATGGATTGATGGATGGCTAATAGCTTCAGCTGTACTGGCAAAACATAGTCTTCTCAGATTTTGTCTATAGCTTTTTGCACTGGTTCCCAAACGTTTTCAGCTCAAGACCCAGAAAAACCATTTGGTGTGTCCTCAGGAGCCAGATTTGAATTTGAATTTATTGAAAGGATAGCTCCTTGAGATGTACCATCTCATTTTCGATGCACTTTGCTGGAATGTTTGAACGTCAATCACAAATAGAAAGATAGTCAACAATCATTTCTAACACCAACGAGTGATGTCAACTATAGCAACACACCAGCGCAAACTAACAGATGCAACATCTTTTACATTGCTTTCACCTCGTTACGTTTTTTAGATCATTTTCGTCTTTTTACTCCTTTTGCACCTCAGGCCTCTCCTCCGCATTTCAAAACTCTTCCAGAGAACACCATGCTTCTATTTTAAATCAGAAAATGAATGCACATTCCTCGTCATTCTTATGTATTTTACTCTGACAATTGGCGACTCAATAAAAACAGCTGAGCGACCCATTCTGGGTCCCGACCTTAAGTTTGAGAAAGGAAGGCTTAATGATTTTCATTTCCACATATCTGAAAAAGGGACTGAATCTCTGAAAACCACTTTAGAAACACATGACTAAGCTGCACCAAAGACAATGGAGCAATATAATAATCAATATAACCAAGGAATCAATATAAGTTCTTTCTTACAGAGTGTTGTGCAGGAGAGACACCTGCTGCTGTTTACATGCTTACCGCACATATCG
>JAPQRN010000021.1:6918644-6929174 GCA_037367275.1 Coranthus polyacanthus
TCAATATAAGTTCTTTCTTACAGAGTGTTGTGCAGGAGAGACACCTGCTGCTGTTTACATGCTTACCGCACATATCGCACATATCGTACATATCGTGCATACTGTGCATATTTTGTATATCGTGCATATCGTGCATATCATGCAATTTATGGAAGAAACCAATAGCTCAAGGAAGGCGATGTGTGACTTTAAGGTGTGCCATAATTACTAGAAGAATGTGTGTGACTCTTAAAATGATCATAATGTAAGATGAGATTTATTTTTACAAGAATTTAATTTAATTAATGTAAAATGTCATGTTTGAATTATTACTCATTATTCTATTTTTTATATTTTTAAAAGGGCACTTTATTATTTGTGTATGTGTGAATTAAGGAAGTGCATTAGAAGCACACCTTGTCGTGATTATTTACAGTGGCGGAGTAATAAGCCTGAAGACCAAAAAGGATGTGATGTGACAGAGTGATGTTCTGTGGTTCTACTTTTGGAGATTAAAAAGAGTTGAACATGGAATCACCTCATTTAGTTAAGTAACACTAGATAAAACTCCAAGCCAGTTTAAAACTACAGTGTTACAATAACTATATATGATTAAAAAATAATAGTTATGAAATAAAAATAACAAACTACCAAAAAACCCCAAAACAAACAAAACAGATATCACCAGTTTGGTGGGGGCACATGTCCCCCCTGTTTGAATGCATTACACATTACTACATTGCAGCTGCTTTTCCTCATGTTTTGTTGTTTTGTTTATGTTCCAGTATCCATGTCACATAGCACACACACAGACACATTACAAGCTCACATTTTTTTGCTTTCATATTGAGATCAATTTCCATTTTTATGCAGCCATATGGTTTTCTGTATGTTAATGTGTTCTCTATCATTGTATGCATTTTAACATTATATAGGTGGAGGCTTCAAATGACTCACTGGGTTTTCTGCCTCTCCCTGCATAGAATAGCTTATTATTGTGACATTTTTTTGTTTATATTTAAATGGTGTAAAAAATAAACTAAAACCTCGTCTTTTTTTAAAAAGTCGTCTTTTTACTGCTGCATTCGTGTGTGTTGCTTTTAAAAGTTGAGCTCATTTGAACTACTTTATATAGTGTTGTGTAGTTTAATCTACACTAGTGCATCATATTCTCTAAGGTCATCATATCTTTGCAGCGTCGCTGTCCTGTGAGAACCACGTATCTCTAAAAAGTAGACTTTTCACAAATTCAGAAAAACAGGTCTGTTTTCAGCTTTGTCACGATGCAGTTTCCAGTGAATCCAAGACGTTTTTTTTACGAAATTATTGAGATTAAGTAACTGGTCTGAACAAGCTGCAGTGTTGCTGGTGCACGTATAGTATACAGAACTCTTGATGACTTTATTGAATTAAATGAAGTATTTTTCAAAACTTGTTGGATTCTTAAATCACTTTAACATCTTAAACAGTGGCCTGTTGGTTGACGTACTAATCCAACAAGCTGTAACACATCGTACTAGGCAAATACATAATGTGATGTAACTGTAGACATATATCTAATGTCAAGAAAAACAAGAAATCAGTTTCAAATATTCTTTGAAAGCAAGGCTCAACACCAGCGAAACTGTGTCGCTGAAAAACTTGTTTTGCATCAACAACAAAATGGTGAAGAATGCAGAAGTGTCACACACACACCTGACATAAAGGACCCTTGAGGAATTCAGAGATGTATCATATGTTCACCCTCATAAAAACATATTTAAAACTATACTCTATAGTATTCATTGTGTTTGTGAGTGACTTGGAGTTTTACCCTTACTTTTTACAACATTCCTGTGTCTGATATAGTCTAAAATGGACAAAAAGAAAGTAGCCTCTGTGTAGCGCTATTCATGATTAGATACACAGCTATTTGTCATTTCTATACCCTTTAATTTGCATTATATTTGTAGCTTCTTGTATTTAAGAAAAAGCTTGTTGTAATTCATAAAATCCTCCACATGTGGGCAGACAAGTGCTGCTGAGGTGAGGCCCAGTCACTCAACCTCATCGCCTGTCAAACCTAAACAGGGAGAAAAAAAAAAAAAACTAGTGACAGAAAACAAACAACAAAGACAACATTGCATATATTATTATGTCAGTATTACCAGAGGTGGATGAAGTACTCAGATCCAGATATCACTGTGCAGAAACACTCCATTAGTGGTAAAAGTCCTGAATTGAAAATGTTACCAGGTATGTAAAAATGTAAAAGTACCAGGTGTGAGGTATTTTCACCAAAATGTACTTAGTAGCAAAAGAACAGATCCTTTCAAAGTCTTACATTATTAGAATATTATATTATTCAGTTTTTATCACTAACAAATACAGGTTAGAGCATGTGGAGCGTATTTTGGATACTTTGTCTACTATACTGGGTGGGTTAGTACTGCATCATATCATAGGATATGTATAGGGTTTTTTTATGTTATCTGTAAGTGTCAAATACATGTATTGAGAAGGCCTAAAAAGTAGCCGACAATTACGTACCTTCGACTATGTCTGTTGGAGTACAAAGTTGCATAAAATGTAAATATTTAAATAAAGCACAAATGGTACAACAGGCCTTCAGGAGTAAAGGTACTTAGTTACTGACTTACTTATTTGCAGTATCAGAGTTTTATATAGCTCAGGTTTTGAGAAGAAAGGCTTGTCTCGTATGTCTTGCCAATAGGTCTACGCATAAAAAGTGTTTAGAGGCCACACTTTTTGATCAAATAAAAAACACATTAGTCTACTTGTTTATTACCAGTAATAAAACAACGTGTAACCATGCACCTGCCACTTGTTACACAGTCTGTAGGAGTCTTGACTGTGCAATGGTTGCATTAACCTTTAAAACAGCTCACCCGCTGTGAACGACGCAGGTATAGTCTCAACAAATAGCGTCAGCCTACAAAAGGAAAAAAAACAGATCTGACGGAAATTAATCTCATTTCTCAACCGAACTGCACGAACGCGATGCGGAGAATAAAGTTGTGAATTAGTTTGTGAGCGGGGTTTGACAGTCAAACAAACATTTTATTAGATCAATGAAGACGTTGTCATTCACCATGCGCACTTACGCATGAACACCATTACTGCAAAGTCGCAGTGAAAGACGTTTTATGGACCTGTGCTCCGGTAATTAGAGTGCAACATTTGCCACCACACCTATGATGAACTGATCCATTTTGGGAATTTATGAATAAAGTGTGAGAACTCACACAGACAAGACTTGGCATGACACAAGGAGTCGTTATTCTTCGTCTGCAGTCTCTCACCCTAGACATATGCCACCTTGCAGAAACATGACGGAACGTGTTCCAAATACCGCACTGCTGTCCCCACCTCACAGCCTTGAGCACTTTTGCACATTTTGAGCTACAATTCAACTTCATTGTCCGTGAAGCTCGCCGAGCCCGTAAATGGGGTAAAGGGCACGCGATTTCAACTTTGATCGGCACGAGTGATGGCAGATACCGTATCCTGTTCAACTGCCCTGGAGAGGGCAACGTGGCACAGAGCGCAACATGTTGGATACAAGTAGGTTACAATTTTATAACATCCAGCTTATCATAAATTGGAACTAAAACGTGGGTCTATTGTTAGTGCGTATATGAGTTCCCGAATCAAGTCTAACCTTTACTGCACTAATTGCTTTAGTCGTCACTTAATTTTGTTGTGATAGTGAGTCAGTAGTGTGTGTGTTGGGTGTGTTATGTGAGTGCGTGTGTTGTGTGTTGTGTGTGAGAGCAGGACAGACAGATGCTTTGCCAGTAATTTCCTCGGTGCCCCGATGCGCTCATTGGTGCGTCCCTCCAACGTGTCACCACTTTTGGTGGATTACCCCAGATATCTTCACCATCAGGAGGGTGAAACACCACTCCTTTCGCTCAACTCTTGTCTTCACGGTGTCCAGCTGCCAATAAGAACCTCTCACAATTTTGTTTTGGGAAAACTTGTCAAAAGAACAACTCAGACAAAGGAATTAGAACGTCTTTATTTGATCTTTTACGCACGTCGATCACCAAAATGCATCTTTTTACTCGCGAGCCAGTGATGACACCATCTTTCTATCCAGCGTTTTTATTTTTGGCACCTTTGCTGAGTGTTTTTGTCAGTGGGTCCCCGGGCTGTGCGTCCTGCGGCTTACAGGGAATGGAGAAAGACGCAGAGGAGAGGCTGATGGTCGAATTCGCCAAGCAGCAACTTTTGGACAAACTGCATTTGAAAGAGAGACCAAACATCACTCACACGGTGCCCCGAGCGGCGCTCCTCACTGCGCTGCGCAAACTGCACTCAGGGCGCGTCAGGCAGGACGGTACTCTTGAACTAGACAACAGTATACCAACCAAAGATCAAGGCTATGAAATAGTGAGCTTTGCAGATATAAGTAAGTTTGTTATATGCCATTTATATTGTGAGGACTTATATAAATACGGTACATTTTGTGTGCGTAAAATGTGTGCGAGATGAGGTGCTACTAGTTGGGATTATTGTTCCATAAAAGATTGTTAAGTTTAGCATCGTTTGATATTAATTGTAAGTATAGTGTGAACGCAATTCGTATTTTATCCTCTGTTTTAGTCCCCCTCCATTGAAAAATAAGTAGGTTTTCATGTTCTTTTGAGTTTAACTGTGCAGCGTTTGACAGTGCAGGATGTTTTCATATTCATCTGCTGAAGGAGGAAGTTTCTCTGTGCTCCCAATTCTGATCTTAAGACGTACTTATCACTAGGATTTGTGATATGCTATTGCAAATATTCTGAAGCCAGTTTTGAACTAATATTCAACTTTTACAAGTGTGATGTGGAAACCTGAAACCGTCACTGCTCATACTCAGACTTTAATAAACTGATTTTCAGGAGAAGAGGAGACGTTATAGAAATGAACAACATTTATGGATATTTCAGGGAGGAAGTTAGACGAGATGTGGAGGACATTTAACTATGTTTAATGAGGTCATTTAACATTTCTGTGGAACACCATATCAGACTCAAACTATTATTCAGTGCAAGTATTTTTTCTTATATTTTCCAACTTGACTGGAGGGGATCTAAGAGTAATTGGTCAAACATAGCATGGCCTCTTCTACTGAAAACAAGTGAAAGTTTGACTTTCCAGTTATTTATGTAAACATGAAACAGTGTCTTGTAAGTTTGGGTTAATATGACTTAACCTTTCCTTGTGTGTAACAGGTTACGCTCTCTAAACTCACTAATCACTGTGTTTTTTTAACTATCATTGGTTTAGATGATACAAAGAGCAGCGGCGACGCCAGCCTCCACCTTGCCTTCCAGTTCCTGCAGGAACATGGCCAGAGTATCCAGGTCCTCCAGTCTTCTCTGTGGATTTATGTCCGCTCATCTGAGGACCCTTACAGGGACTCCCGCCTCGCTGCCAGAGTTTTCCTTTCTGCAGATGATGGCCTGTTGGGCTCTAATCGCTCCCTGGTGATAGAAAAGATGCTGGAAGTCCAGGAGAGTAACTGGCACACCTTCCCCATCACTCGCACTCTGCAGGCCTTTCTGGACGGCGGCCAACGCCGGCTGCGCTTTGAGGTCAGCTGCGAAGAGAACGGCAAGAATCTGTGCTCCCTCCACGACATTGCCGACACCCCTTACCAACCATTCCTGGTGGCCCAGGTGCGCCTCCGTGATGACCACTCCAAACACTCTGTCAGAAAGCGCTCACTGCGTTGCGGTGACGATGTGACCGTGTGCTGCAAGAGAGACTTCTACATCAAGTTTAAGGATATCCAGTGGCATGACTGGATCATTGCACCTGAAGGCTACCATATGAACTATTGCATGGGTCAGTGCCCGCAGCATCTGGCCGGTTCTCCCGGTATCGCATCCTCGTTCCATGCCACTGTCTTCAGCCAGCTCAAAGTTAACGGCATTAACACAGCTGCATCGTCATGTTGTGTACCCACTGAGCGCAGACCTCTCTCCATGGTGTACTTCAACTCGCAGCACAGCATTGTAAAAACAGACGTCCCTGACATGATAGTAGAGTCCTGTGGATGCACATAGAAGCGTGAGAGAAGTTGTCTACTGTAGATCTGCTTAAATGCAGAAGAATTCTGTGTATATTGTAGACAAGCAGATATAAATATAGATACAAATACACGTAGACATAAGATAAATGCAAGTCTTTACCTGTGTCTAGTTGGAGATAATCAACATTTACTACAAAATGCCAGCCATAAAGTGATACATTCTTTACAATCTAAATACTGGATCTTTAATTCAGTTTCGTATATTATTCTAAAAGGAATAGTTGTTATTAGTCCTTTTTGTAAATAAGAGTAACACGTTTGCTTTGTCTCAAATTACATGCAGAGGTGTAACAGACACAGAGCCTTTTAGTTTACATGCACATGAAATATCACTGTAATGTCACAGACACTGTTTCAAATTTAAATTTGTGTCAAGGAAATAATGGCTCAAACATAAAGAAAACTCTCACCAGGCCATATTCTAATGAAATTATAGACAACGTGCAAAAGCAGTTGATATAAGATCATTTAGAAGAAGTTTTTTTTTAAATCATCCCTCAAATTTTAAGAAGTAATTTATTGTGCTAAACAATTTTTAAAAGTCTTGTAATATGCAGCGTGTTCAGAGTGGACTAAAAAAAACTCATCCTTTCGGTGTCAGTGCCTACAAGCAGCTGAGTTCATCTACATGAGCACTACCTTTGCCTGTATGTCAGAGGCATGAATTAAACAGAAACAATAAGATACGGCACAACAACGGACATACGAATGCTGTTGTATTTGTGTAAACATGGAGACAAGTACATCACGTCAGGGGTGATTCAAGTCTCACTGATATTAAAAAAATGTTTGCTGGCCACACCAAATGCAAAGAGATTAATATGAAGCCTTCACTCTAGTGTGCGTTATAGAGCTTTTTTTATTTTCGTCATATGTGTATTATTTATTTTGCATTCCACAATCGCGGCTGGGATTCAGTTCAAAGATGCAGTAATCTGTTTTGTGGATGTCAGTAAATTGGGAGCAGAACTGGCTGCACTTCAATGTCTTCTTATGCTTTGGAAACTTTTCCACATGCACTATACGAAATGTAAACATATTTTCTTTTACAGAAGTGTTATTTTTCCATGTCTAATCTGTACCTTTTCATAATTTAAACCTGAACGCTGCCATTTTTTGTTTTGCCATTTTAAAACGAGGCTTTTTGAAATAATGAAGAGGTCCTTGATTTAAAGTGTGCCTTCTTTTTATCTTTTAATGACAAAGTGCAACTGGGACATTCAATATTATGTAATAGTGGTTAAAGGAGTATAAATACCAAAGAGAATCTTCTCACACTTAACCATTCACTTCGATTCTTCATGTGGACTTGTGACACAATATTCACATGGACTATTATTTGTATTCTGATTCGGGTGCTCTTTGTCTTTTGTTCACATTATGTCCAACTCGTGAGAAGAAACTGTTCTTCTTACGGTGCAAGAAAACACTGAAATCAAACAGTTTGAGCTGGTCGAATCTGCCCTGAGTCATGTCTGAGTGCAGCCGATGCTGAAATGTGTTCGATCAGCATCTCCACTGTATTATTTACACAGTTCTGCTAATCAGTTGGGTAACAGCGGTTCTGACACCATATGAACCTAAGGTCATTTCTCAGCTGCATGAGTAAACATTTAGCTATTGCTTCAGTGTCAGGAAATGTGAAGGTCTGCGAAACAGGCTGGCCATTGGGCATGTGCTGTTGCACGTTGGCATTTATACCTGTCAAAGTCTAAAGTTTTCTGGGATTATGTAAATTTAGATGCTTTCTAGCCAGAGATTGTCTGTGAATCATTTGGGGCATTTGAAAACGTCTCGTCTGTATCCAGTTTGAAATGAACCAAATTATAAAAATGTCATCGTCTACTTTTTGCGTACAAAAAGCAGACATAATTTACACAGTTTGTAATCCTATCATTGGTCATTTTAATTTTGTTTACTTGGAAATTCCCAAGTAAATGGACTCTACAAACAATGCAACATAGCACAGAAGTAGAAGATTTAAAACAAAGGACTGAAAAATACTGAAAAAAAAAACTCACAAAACAATAGAATGCCATAAAACCTGTAGAGTATATACGTTTGATAAGTGTCCAGGCCTTTTCTATTTTAAACATACTACATTTACACTAAACCACGCAAAAGACAAATATCTTTTCTGCTCTTTGTTGTAGATGTTGCCTTGTGGGTTTATTCTTAGTGAATTGTGTAACAGTACAGCTTACATGTTCATGATATACAGGCAACATTTGGTTTTGCCTGAAAATTAAAGCCGAGACCCTTAGTTGCATTTATATCCATATCTATAGATGATGGAGTCTTTTTTTTTTTTTTTTTGGTTTGTTTTGTCTTGCAAGCACTTCCTGTCCCCAAGCTCAATGTGACATTGAGGTGCCATCGTAACATAACTTCCTAAGCACTTTATCACCCTACTGTATTTTTAGAGCAAATTTTGCTTGACTTATAAACTCAGGTGGTCACAGCCTAAAAATGTAAATACAAAAAAAATGTGTATATTTGCAGAACATCCAGATAATATACAGATTCAGGAATTTCTGTAAACTTGTGAATTGTGAAAATGGAGCCAGGATTTGAATTCTGTCTCCTTTAAAGTAACAATTACTATCTTTATTTTTTATATCATTCTATATTTTATGCAAAATGATGATTTGTAATAGCAGTTAGACGTAAAATGTTTGTTATAATGTACTGAAGTGTCATGATTGCTGTCAAAGAATATTTTTAATAAATAAATACTTTAATCAACATCTACTCCTGTGATATTTGCTGAAATATTGTGTCGCTGCTCTTTAGCTGGAATGAAAACACACACACATATGCACACACACTTACAGGAGAAAGAGTGCTGTTCATCTGAGAACTTACTTTTTGTCACTACCAAAAGTTGAAAGTTGAAAAAACCAATACAGTAGACCTTACTCTCCTCAAAATGTATCAGCTGGTGCTAACGTTTGGCTCATCAATGGGAAAATGCATGTATTTTTTACATTAATGCATAACACTTGCATCAATGAATATAAATTTTGATCCCAAGTGCTTGACAATGAAAGAAAATAGCAACATTTAGCAGTACAGACTCTTCAAATACATCAATTTAAGTTGCATGCATGCATTAAGTGCATGTGAAAACTCAGATTTCCAACTTTTGTCAGCATGAGAAACAAAGTCTCCTCCATGTAATCACACTGGCGTCATCTGTAGGGCAAAGGGCATGCTTGCTCATACAAATAGTGGAAGTAGCTTTATGTACTGTCTGTAATGTCTGTGTTTGATGTGTAAACAGTTGTCACATTCCCTTGGCAGGCTATCACTTCATTATCATGCATTTATATTCGACCGCAATATACAATATATGTAAATAATCTGGTAAGTTTACAAACTTACCATGCTGCATTCATACCTGTACATTATTTACACACATGCATACAGACTCATTGTATGATGCGCCATGATTGTTCACTAATCTAAAATCTAAGTGGGGAAATAATAGATGATATAAAACAAGTGCCTCACATTTTAAAACCATCTCACGGTGAATGTCCAAAAGATCAGTTGCAAAAATCCCCGACTTGCACTTTCATAAACAGTATGTCAAAACATAATGTCCTCTTTTGCCAAAATTTGCCCACGTCTGCTGTACAGCCAACAGTTACACCATCCAAAATGGACTATAATCAGAAAGTGACGGTAGACTGCCACATCAAATGTTTTTCCACCCTTGAGTACATGTGTTGTTTATGCACCATCCAAATAATAATAACTAATATGCTTTTTGTAATTTAAAGTTGAGACAGGGACATTTTTTAACACCGCAATCAGTTATGACAAACCATCCTCACTGGTGTAGAGCCCCTGAATACCCCAAATAAGACATATTTCGCACTGTATGGAGAATGCAAATTAATAAAGAAATCACTGATATTAAAATTTGAACAAAACATATTTCATGTTTTGTCAAGTCAACAACAAAAAAAGCGGGGTTTTGCTGCTGTCTTTAGAGTAAACCTTCTCTGACGCACCTGTCGCTATATCTAGGTGTGCAGAGATCTTTTTTTCAAATGTTTTGTCTGGTCACCTTCGTTTAAGTTGTATGTGTACATCCATTCCTCACTTTCAGGCTGCAACACATTCAAGAAAAGGTTGGAACAATTTAGGACTAATAATAAGTTGAAATACATAAATAACAATGCGATTCAAAAGTGTTGATATGAACAGGGGATTATGATTTGGTACAAAAGCAGCATCCAGCAAAGGTCTATTCTAGTTTAGGAGCATCCTATCCCAAAGAGACGCAGAAAAACTAGTCCATGCGTTCTTCTAGGCTAGACTACAGTAATTCGTTACTGTCAGGATGCCCAAATAGCTCCATAAAAAGCCTCCAGTTAGTTCAAATATTAACAGGAGCCAGAAAAATTGATCATATTTCCCCAATATTAGCTTCTCTTCATTGGCTTCCAGTAAAATCTAGA
>JAPQRN010000021.1:6955803-6966375 GCA_037367275.1 Coranthus polyacanthus
TGTGTGTGTGTGTGTGTGTGTGTGTGTGTGTGTGTGTGTGTGTGTGTGTGTGTGTGTGTAAAGGCGGTTAGGCATGCTGACTGTTAACTATCATCTCATGTGGTTGATATTAGAAATCAAACTGTGCTAATAGGATCCAGGTGAGGTTGTGAATGGCTTTCATGTGTACAAACAGCCCACACTGATACTTAGTCATGCCCCACTGTTACATTAGGCACTGATTGTAACCAAACTAGTCACCAGAATAAAATGTATGTTGTACGTTTGTGCAAAGCATGGATACTTAAAATCTCAACATGATTTGTCATTGTAGGTTATGCTACTTTTTTGCCTTTCCTCAATAGGCAGGAGGCTGTAGGGGTGGATGGTGGATGTATAAAATCCTCAACTTTGCATCCTGACTCTCACAGGTTTTTAGGTTTAGACAGTAAAAGTTTCATAGGGTCAGGAAAAGATCACGGTTTTGGTTAAATATTAATTATATTAGTCGCATCTTTGTGGACTTTTTCTGTGATAAACAAGCTGCAACCTCTGGGGCTGAAAAGTGAAGTCAATAACTGCGGGTCCTTGAATGTCCACTTGAGATTGGCTCCAAAGACGCTCATGTAAAAATGTCTGCAGCAAAAATAAATATGTCTACAGCCTGGTACAAAAAGGCTTTGGTCTCTAAAGCTAATTTCCCCCTTTGTGAGAACTGTACAGGGGGCTGCAGAGTCAGACATTGAGCTCCTTCTTGATAAATAAAAGCATGTTTTTCCCTGACAGACAGCTCTACTTTACTTGTGTTTAAGGAGTTACACTAACAACACCATCTGAGGATTCTGTCATGAAGTTTACTGGTACTTAATTACAATACAGGGCCTGTTAACATAACTTAGCTACATTAGCTAGTGTTAGCATTAATTGGTATTAGATTGTTGTCTATCAGCTAGCATGCTAATTAGACCAACTAGCACTAGTTAGTGTTCAAAGTGACATTGCTGTTATCAAACACAACTGTATGTGTTAGCATGTATTAAGTAGCTGAAATTCCTTGGTGGCATTTAACATAGTAGTGTTAGTTAGCAGTAAGTTAGCGTTAGCTTGGCTTCCCCAGCTCCAACTCTTATCCAAATATGGGCAGTTGTTTCCAAGAACCCAAGATGGCATCTCAAGGTTTCAAAATGTCAGTCCACAAACCAATAGGTGACGTCGCAGAGGCTTCGTCCACTATTTATATGCAGTCTGTTAAAGCAAGCCCTGGTATCTTTACTCAAAGCTAACCAAGTGCCATCTAACCTTAAAAAACTGATAGTTACATATGATCAAAATTTCCGGGAGACGATGTTGAAAAGTGCCATGAACGATTAAAACACTAGAACTTTGATGTACGTGTCGTTACAAATGTTGATATGAAACAGATTTTTGTTTCTGAAACGCTGAGATTATATGTATCCATGGTTTATAAAAACGTACAATGGAACATTTTATAGTGGCTGCTGGGTTGTTGTAAGAGTGGGCTTGTGGCTGGGGTTTGTTTTAAAGAAGGTGGTTGGCTGTGGATGGCAAAGGAGGAGCATTAGCAGAGTCGAGGAGGCAGGGAGAAATGGATGTTCGGATTTATCGGCTGGAGGTTCAGTTGTTTTATTGGGTTAATAAAAGTGATTTGTTTACAGGTGTGCATGCAGGTTCATTCAAAGAGACGTTGCAGGATTTTGTACCTGTGTGATGTGTGTGTCTTTGGCCGTAGGTGTGTGTTTCAATGTGTGTGTTCTGAGCTGCTGATGACTCACTCGGTGCTGTCCTGTCGGCAGGCAGAAAACGAAGAGGAGGCGGTGTTTATTATTTCACCAGGTTGCCATAGCCACAATGCATTCGGGTGCTGCCATCATCAGTGTAATTACAACATACTGTCTGACAGTCGCCCTCCTCGCTGCCTGATGTTCACCGGTTAGTAAAACTGTCATTGCCGAGCATTTCCCTGACAATCTCATACGGTAGCAGAATACAGATTTGATGTGACGCGATGCAATTTGAAGGATTTAAGTTCCCCAAAACAAAATAAAGGAGCACCTGGGTAAAGCACACTACTCCAAGTCAAAAACTCCTTTACTACCTTCTCCAACAAAACTGCAAATTCAGTCTGTAGAAAAGTTTAAGTACACCTCTTTAGCAGTTTGTATGCAAATCAGAAAGTTGAGAAAGAGCACAAAGAGAGCAGGGTCATGTTGCGTGTGTTTATGATGGGATTTCTGGACAACAACTCTGTTATCTGAGATGAGATAACATCCTGAGATCCTTAAAGTTGGCAGATGATCTTCCAGTTCCACATACCATGTATACTGCGAGGAGCTGCATATTAACATGTAAAGCAACAAATGTGTGAAAACTTATACAGGATGTTTTGACACAAAACAATGTTTGAAGATACTTTAAGATGAAGCTACACTTTAAGGCTCATAGCTACTACTGGAAGTCATTTGATTCCTCCTCAAAGAAATATTCAGCTTCAATACCCAGCCTTAGTCCTTTCATTTAAATTAGTTTTATTTTATATGTCCAGGTCCCTGGGGTTTTGACTGCTTTTTTTAATCACATTTTGAGCTACCACAAAAATATTTTACAGAAGGAAAATACTAAAGCATAATATTATGTATACAGAATTTCACATTTTGAAAGTTTGGTACATGTTGTTCATGTCCATTAGAAGTGGAGCTGCGCCAAACTTTTTAATGATAAATGAACGACACTGGAATTTGTTCCAAGTTTATAGAGTTAGAAAAACAAATTTCAAAGAATTGATGACCCAAACCACAGTGGCATTATTGCTTCATATTACATGTTTGTAAGAAATGAACAGTGTGGTCAGCTTCTTCTCCTCTTTGTATTGTTTTTCTTCCAAATGTTTCCAGTTCGGTATAAATCTCCCTGCCTTGCCTCGTCTTCATTCTTTCTCCTCTTGCTCTTCCCCCGACGCTCAGACGTCTTTCTATTCCTGTTCTCCTGCTCTGTAAGTACGTAAGTGACAGTTGTGAGAAGCTGCAGTGGCTTGCTGATGCCACGTTAACCAGATCAGATGCCATAACAGGAAGTCGGTCCACATGCATGGATGTAGCACGGTGACACACTCGCATGACTTACTACCATTGCAAGCCAAATTCAGGCAGCGCCGTCACTGATACACTGACATGAATCTCCTGTAGGTCAAAGGTAGCTGCACCCTCCGTCAAACAACCCATATTTACTACGACAGATTTGACATGACATTCGGTCTGCAAGACGCTTTGATCAGACCTTGTGGTGGAAAGTCACACAGTCTTACAGAAAAGACCAAACATAAAAGCCTGCACCTTAATTTGAATTTATAGGTAACATCTGCTGATTGTTTTTGTAGCTTAAACGGGACGATAAATCTTCCTTCAAAGAGGCGCACATGCAACCAAACTCATTTGGGCTAAGTAGCTCTACAGCAACCAAAGTGATGCGGTGTCCTTGTTTTGTTGGTTTTGTGATAGCTTAAACTGCAGTGATCTGCGTGGATGTTTTCTTCTGTAGCATCAAATATTGTTTAAACTTATGTTCCCTGTGGTTCAGTGCCATAAAACGTAAATGGAAACTAGCAGTCTACTTGCTGTCAAAGTTGTTATTGAGAAAATAATTCCCTCCAGGAAACAACAAACTATCAGAGGGTTATATTTTGTGAGATGTAATTAACTTTGCTTCAACAAAGCTTTAGTGTTGTCCTCTTTATAGTAGATGGCTTAAAGACTACAAGAAGAGGTCTGCCCATACTGTACAGTAACAGAGTTGCTGTGCATTTGCACCATATTTGCAAAAACCTAATTAAGTCCTTAGAAAAATAATATTATTGGCTTGCGCTGAGAAAGAGCTTTCCATTTTCATTACCGGTGGAATTTGTTGGAAAGGAAAGAAGGGCAAAAGAGAGTAAAGGAAGAGAGTAAAGGGTGAACCACAGAAACATTTCATAGTGAAGAAGCAGAGCAGAGGAGTGAGAGAGAGAGGGAGGGAGAGAGAGAGAGAGAGAGAGATGCAGATTGTTTTAAATCCGCAGCGAGTCAGGCTCTCAAATTTATGCCCATGGGCTGCTTCTTGGGTGGGCTGCAGGGAGGGCGGTGCGCTAGCTGGAGCAGGGGAAAGTTGCCGACTCCAGACTGCTCGCCTTGCTCTGAAGCTTGGCTTTTCCTGCTGGAACACATTTACAACTCAACCGTCCTGACTGCCTGGCCCTGCCCTGCCTGACTTAACTACACTGACTTACTTTTCTACTGCTTGTTGAGCAACCAAGCTTTTCGATGTGTGAGATATTTCTCATTTTAATGGCATGATTTTATCACTGGAACGTTGCTGGAGGCTACGTTATGTCTGTTGTTAGCGATGAGTGCACAAAAGTTTATGTAATGCTCTGACATGTTGCAGTTTCTGTTCTTTTTTTCAAAAAGGACATTTTAATTCCTCACTTAAGCTGATTTCCCCTTTTAAAGTAGTTTGAACTCGTGAAACGACAGAAACGGTTCACATCTCAACCCAAGAACTTGGATCAGATAAGGCATAATTCTGGCTCCTCTGTATTTCGTGCCAGCAACGACTGTTTGTTTTGCTCAGCATGAGAAAGATCCGGGCCCACATCTAACCTTCGAATAGATTCCCTGATGTTTAAGATGTAGGAAAGTATCTCACTCAACAACCAGCTTTCAAACTGTGTTTTGCACAGTAGAGATTCAGGGCAAGATATACTTGTAAAGGAGATCCCAGCATACTTTTACAGAAGGATTACATTTTAAAAAAGTCAAAATGTAACAATTTCTGATGTTGAACAAATTGTTGCATAATTCATCCATCTCATTTGATCCAACAATGTCAATCAGTTTTAGTTCTTCCTCACGGTGTGTCCCACTTTAACACTGAAAGGCCTGTTCAGCGCTGGGCTTCTCTAACTTTTGCAAACAGGGAGGTTTCCCCTGCCTCGGTAACAGTGCAGGACTGAATACACAGTGAGGGATGACATCAGCAGCATGTAAATCAGCTCACAGCAGAGCAATAATTTTGAGGTTGGTTGGTTTGTTTACCACGATAATGTGCTGACGCACACGTCCATGCATGCATACACTCCAACAATAAGAGGCCAGAACGAATTACACTGATAGTTAATTTGGCATGAGGAGTCCACTGACTTTGTATTTAGACAAGGAAAATACATTCTTCTTGATGTTAAAACATGAAAATTGTAAAAGAAAGGAAAACATGTGAATGTGTCTCTCTTTAGCAGCAGTTCTGTTTTATTCCAGCCGGTGTGTCTGGCTGCTTTGCGAGCTAATTCACTCTGAAGGTATTACGGTTATTGGAAGGCTTGTAAACCATTAAGTCTTTATTTACAAGAGAAAGAAAAGAGGGTCTGGGTAACTGCATGGGGGCGAGCTGGGTCTTGGTACGAGTGCCGACCCCGCTGTAAGTGATCAGAAAGAGTGAATTTCACAACAGACGAGAGCCCGAGGGACATCTGGGTCTTTTTTGCAGGATATTGTCGAGTAGACCTCTCCTCAATTACATAATTGTGCCCATTAATTACACGAAGAGGGCCATCATTTCCTTTCAGCCAATAACCAACCAGTAAAGAAACACTCCGAGACATACGTGATTATAGTGTGTGTGTGGTGAAACATGAAACATGGCCTCCTGTGTAAAAGCAGCCTATGGTTTAAAGGCCACATAGTGTATTGTATTACATGTGTGTGTGATCGTCTTTATGTAAATGTAGTCTTATATGAGTGATCGATACTGACGTTGACTTAGAGAGCGGGGCTGCTGATGGCTGATACGTAATGCTGATATTCTGTTGCTGTTGGTTTTTAGCTGCTTTTGTATACCTATTTTAATTTCATTTAAATTTTTGTTCTTTTACTTGTGATTTATGTCACTGTCACTCGACGCCACTGACCCTTAATGATCTTCGAGTTTCAATAAAGTAAATAAATCTTCATTGGATAAAATTCAACACATTAATATGAAGAAATGAGACACAAAAATATTTATGAACATTTATTCAGCGCTACTCTGTCTGCATGAGTAGATCTATTCTACACGCTTATTTTAAATAATAAAAAAAAAACGTATCAATTAAATAAATGTTACAGGTAATCACAGGTAATGATAAATGTATTGAAATAATCGACTGGTGCAGATGATCTCAAAATGGCATTTAATTACTACGTTATATATTTCAGAATGTGAAAAATAAAAACTAAACTTAAGACATGGTTAAAAATTGTAATCGCAATCTTACTACCTCATCTCTTGTGCCGCCTTTACATACTCTTATTGTTTTCTCACTACTTCTGTATTGTATTTATGTATCGTATTGCATTGTTTTGCAGTACTTGATGACATTAAACCCTACTTTGTTATAACCTGCCCAGGGACGAGGGATGAAAATGAGCTCATTATCCGACTGTTACGTTGATGTGTAAAACTGAAATGTTAGGCTATGTGCAGTGCTCCTGGTAAATAACTAAATAAAAATTAAAGCAATGTCAGAGAGAAGCATGAGTGAAATGATGCAGCAAACACAGCTGTTAGTTAAACATTGTTCTTGATGTGAAAATCTTCAGCAGGACAGCTTGTTGTTTCTTCGGCATCAGTAGCGACTGTTTTTGGCCACACACAAAGCTCCCTGCAGATCAGGAGAAGACCTTAAGAAATGGCTCACCTACATGTTGTGACTGGACGTATGCAGGTGTGATGGCCGTGGTGGCTTTCACCCCGCGACGAAGGAGAACTACTGTTCGTGTGGAATGTAAAAATTAACACGTTGTTGCTGCACGAATGCGGAGACCGTAAAGGGTGGATTTTAAAATGATCCGTGTCCCGTTACTGTGGGACGTACAGTATAGCGTCCTTTTTAGTCACCGCGTGCTAAAGTTTTAAGCTGAGGATGCAAAATTGTGTGAATATGGATGCAAAACGGAGTTAGTTCTGCGGTTCCCATGCCGTGAACTGACCTGCTGCTGCACTCAGCATGAAACAAATGTTGGAATGACAACGTGGCTGTCGCAGCTGTTGTTGTTTCAGGTCCAGAGCTGTTGTCCTCTCCTCCTCCTCCTCCTCCTCCTCCTGTACTCCTGATGCTCTTCCCCCCCCCTCCCCCCCTTCTTGTCTCATCAGTGTCTTTATGCCACGGGGTGCAGAGCGGGGTTACAGGAGCTATATGCACCTGCTAGCACAAGTTTGAGCAGAGCGTGAGACAGTGGAGGAGTTAACAGGTGGGGGAGAGACACTGTGTTTCTGTGAGGGACAGAGAGAGGGCGGGATACAGTGAAAGGAAGAGGCTGTGAGAGTGAGTTTCTCGGTCTTTGGGATCGCGGTTCCATGCTGGGCATTTATGCCAGGGCTTATGGGACCAGACTCAGATGAATACACAGAGGGTCAACAGGGATCCACGCTCACTGTTCTTTTCACACAGTGTGCAGTGCTGTGTGTTCACACTATGATAGACTGGCGACCTGCGTAGGGTGGTTCCCAGCCTCCAGCTTTTCCCAGTCCCCTCATTATTGAAGAATTTTTGGATCAATGGATGAAAAAACTCAGCTTGGCTGCACGGAAACCTTTTAATTAGGGGTGGGCGATATATGTTGAATATTAAATGACTATACTGTGAACATCGAGCGCACATTGTCATTTTTTTGAAGCTGCCGGCATGACAGTTGCTTTGGTGTTTTGTTTCTCTCGCTCTCTATATGCACGCATTCACTTTAAATGGGCCAAGTGCAAATACAGCATTTTATGTTGCATCAGGGCTAGATTTAAGTCTGTTTATAGTAAGTCTGTCAGTCCCGCAGTTTGTGTAACCTGTTTTACTGCGGCTGAGGAAATAAAGTAATGATGACTAAAATGACTTTCGATTGCCTCCATACCGACATGTTTACTGCAGAAATGATCAAACAGCCAAAATGACAGCTCACGGATGATGAACTCAGAAAGACCGTGTTAGAAAATGATTCTGAGAGATTCTTTTCGTGATTATATAACGTTATACGTGCCACAAAGCCTAGAACAAAATGGAAAAATGTTTACATTCTATAATATATAGATATATGTTCATATTTTTTTCTCAATATCCTTAAATTCTACATGATTTAATTTCTTGATTGTTTTAAGGTGTGTTAAGCTGTGTTTACAGGTGATAGATACTTTGGAACATAGAGATGTTTTTCTTCCTTCTAACAAACTTGTATTATGTTGCAGTGTTCGCAGTTAAGTGTGTCTTCATTTTGGTTTCTGTTCGATATTGGCAGAACTTGGCTCCGACAGCGGTCGATAGCTAATATTAAGCTTCTCAACAGGAATTACTGACTCTGGGGGTTTTGATAATATAAAAACTGCATCCAGAGGCAGATAGTATAGTTTGATATTCAGTTTCAAATGTATTGATCATTTGTTTTGACTTTCATTACTTTGACTTAGATGTTCAGTTCAACAGGTGTCCTGTTTCTGACAAAGACTTTTTCAGGGGTGATACTGTCTGATTAATGACCTTTTTCTGTTTCCTACAATGCCCTGATCAATCAATTAGTCAGTCTCTAGTTTGTATGATAGCCAGTAAAAGACACCACTTTCCACATGACATCTATTCTGTTATCTATTGTTGGAGTGTATGGATGGCTTTTTTTTCTTTATTTGCATAAATGAGAATTTGCATATATTTGTTTCTGACATCGCTACATCGATGGTACAAATTGCCAGGTTACATCATTTTGGTAAAGGTTTAATATCTTGTTGAGGTGAATTTTATGGTTTACATTTAGTTTAATGTTATTACATAGTCTTTTTAAGTGCATTTTAAGTTTTGTTTTAACTCTGCTCGATAATATTCATCTCTCAGTTTGCACTGATCTGATGATGTTCAGCAGGTTGAGACCCTTCCTGTCTGACGTTCCCAGCCACTGATTATTTCACCAGCAGTTAAAGCCGCTTGTCCATCACTCTGTTCCCGTTATGTCTCTTCAGCTCAGGACAAGCAGTTGTTCTGCTGCACATTTATTGGCCCTTATTACCCAGCACCTGTAGTCTATTAAACACTCTGGTCTGCTGACAAACTGACTGTCAGATACTGTCTCTCTCAGAGAGAGAGCTCTCAGAGACCAGTCAGCGAAACACTTCATTTGGGATATGAGCGGAACTTTGCTGCGCTGGAGAAAACAATCGCTGGATGTTCAAAGTTTCAAACACTGAAAGCCACAGGATCCCATTCAAAGGCGTTATTTATCGACTCTTGTCTTTTCACACAGCTGTAGAGCAGAAATGCGGTGAGCACTTGTCTGTTCAGTGTGTGTCTGTGTGAATGTTAAGTGGTGTGTGCATGCGCTTGGGCGTACAGTGGGCGAAGGGTCCCAGATGTGGAAGTTGTGCAAGAAGGGAAGTTGTTGGAGATTATGAACATTTAAATCCAGTTAAGCTTTTGTCCACTTGCATGTGATTTGGTGATGTAGAAGTAAAAAGTGTATCATGTAAAGTATTAAGAGGAGGCAACATTGTAAAAGAGCAAGACACAATTATACTGTCATTTGGTATAGGTTGAATAGTTATAAATAGTTTTATAAAGCCCTTTAACATGTGACTTCTCCGTCTAAGCTTACATCATGCAGTCATAAAGTCATTGTTTTGAGAAATATACTACGATTACACTGAAGTTGTAGACTTTTAAATACGAGAGAGCAAACCTTCTGCTGAGTAAGATTTCATTATCTTCTTATGTTGTCATTTTCACGTACTCTGCAAACATCTTAAATTGCGGCTTTCGAGATACTTCATAAAAAGCCCCCATACCTTAAGAGAACTCTTTCCTCTTGCCGGCATGAGTTAGTTCTTTCATAGGGAAAATTTGTTTGGACTGTATGAGCAGAACTTCAAGTGCAGGATCATTCATTATCAGCCCGTCCCACATATTTTTCTGGCATGTATGAGAATCAGCCTTATCTTTTCACTCTATTTTTTGGAGAAATTTAGCCCAATGAGTCATCGTTTTAAGTCACGGTTTCCTCTCTGTGTTCCTTATTAAGACAAATAGAAAGAGAGGCTTGGAAATGTGAAGTTAACTACGCGATCTTGACTGGACGTTGGAATTGATTATGATTTAGTTGTCAGTTGTTACACAGAGCCGACATTTATTAGGAGAAATGAGCTTGGATGCCAAATCATTCAATGCCAGCTTTTTCTTGAAAGCTGCTTGTGAACGCTGTCAGCATTTTAAGTAGCTATAAGAATAACTAACGATGAATCAGATCTGCTGGTGGAGTTTGAGTTGGTGGTGAGCAGAGTCCTTGTGGCTGCCTCCCCTCCCCTCCCGGCCTCCCCCCTCGTCTTGTGTGTCCCAGCTCACACTCCAGCTTCCTGTAGGATAGTGCCGAGCCTCGGGGCAGAGGGATGTCTTGTTTCCAACCAGCTAGCTCTGTCACATGCTGCAGCTTGTCAGCCTGGGTTTGTGTGAGGGTGATTGGGTGTCAGAGTCAGTGCCGATATGTCTGTGTGTGTGTGTGTGTGTGTGTGTGTGTGTGTGTGTGTGTGTGTGTGTGTGTGTGT
>JAPQRN010000021.1:7002389-7027129 GCA_037367275.1 Coranthus polyacanthus
TTGATTACATGATTATTGTACTATTTCTATATGTGTAATGTAAAAAGACTGAATCAAATGGAGATTGGTGATATCGGCCAATCGGTTATCAGCTTTTTCCTGCTCCAGAATATCTGTATTATACTGGTCTTTAAAAATCAACTATTGGTTGACATCTCAAATCAAATATTCCCTTTACTAACGTTAACATTTAACATTGCTTGCAGGTATTTCATTAGCATGAATCGTGTGACTAGACATCGTGTGACCCACGCTTCTTCACGACATAGCCTAGGATTACATACTGCACTTTTAAATATGACACATGTCACATTTGTTCAAGTCAAGCCAGATTCTTTCATTCATGTCTGTGTGGTCTGTTGTTACTGGATCTGTTTTGTTTGGTTTTTTTCAGCCCAGATCTACATGACAAACAGATGCAGATGCATTGTTTGGTGTTGATTTGTTTTATTGCAGAGCACTGCACTGACACATGGTTTGTTTTATGTAGATTTTTCTTATTCTTTCAGTGCTTTTCTTGCTTTCTTCGCTTCCACTTTACCCAAGTACCACTTTGGGTAAAGTAGAGGTGAAAATGTGAGCAAAAACCATTGTAAGTAAAACTTTTAATGAAGGACCTTTTCTTCTAATGGAGCGTTTTACAAGGTGTGGGCTTTTTTATGCCCACTGTTATTTTTACATTTCTACTTTTACTTAAGTAATGGATTTTGTACTCTGTGCACTGTTTAAAATAGGTATGACTCAAGCTTTTCAGAGAGAGCTTATTTTGCCCTTGAACTGTTTTGCTTGGTTTGGTTTGGTCTGTTATTAACATCCTACATGTTCTTTTTCCCAACCACAATTGTTTTTGTCTATTTGCCTTTTCTTTCTGGTTGAGTTTCGTTTTGTTTAGATGGGTTGGGTTTGTTTGGTTTTACTCTCTTCACCCTAACCATGTCCTTGTGTTTGTGTGTGTCAGGTCCAGGGTGTAAGGGGAGCAGAAGGTCTCGGAGCTCCAATGCCAGTGGACATGCAGCCACACCAGGGGCTGTATCACTATGAGACCTCACCCAGCCACCAGCCCTCCAGAGGGTAAGACAGCAGTCAGCATGCGCTCAGGCCTCACTCATTACCCTGCAGCTGCATGCTTTCAGCTCCGTTAGCCTCGGTGAATTCCACACTAATTTTAAATCAGAGAAACCTGAAATGAATAGTTCAACATGTGGGGAAACATACTTATTTATTTTGTTGCTCATCGAAACTCATTTTCAATCACACGTACGTAGGTCGAATCTCACATGTGGTAGGTTCAGAGCTGCAGTCAGGACACTATTAGCCAAGCATAGCATAAAGGCTGGATAGATAAAAACAGCTAACCTGACTTTGCCCAAATTTCAAAACCTGCTCTTTTTTGCAAGATCTTGTTTGTGTAATGGCCCGTGTCAAACTCGACTCAATTAGCTTTTTTTTTTCTACACAGCACCAACCTCATCCAGTTGTACGTTACAATACCCAGTCTCAGAATACAAAAAAAACAGGCATTTTTTCAGTTTTGCAGTGATTCGATTTCATTTGTTCAACAAAATAGAAAATGCAAATCAAACTTTTTTCTTTTAATTTTACTCATGCCTTTTTGACCACGAAAACAAACAATTGTGAATATGTTGGATTGTCATATTTTAATATGAAAAATAACTTATTTTTTTTGTTTTTTAAATACCCATTTCTGAAAAGAAAATTACAAAATATACATGGACAGTTGTTGAAAGGCTCTTATTTTTTCCACTTTTGGATTTCAAATGAATGACCACAGACTGTTAAACCTACACTAGAACAGAAATACAGAAACAGAAAAGTTACAATAGTACTACTATTTTTTTCCCTTTTCTGTGCAGCATCTATGGCTTTAACCCAGGGTTGTCGGATAGTCATTGTACAAAGGTTTTAGTTTTGGTGTCTGTCGAGGCACAAAGATCCATCTTGGCTAGTTGTCGCTGACCAAAAAATAGTTTTAGCACATAATGTTCCCTAGAAGCACATTGTTGTTTATGTATGGGAGACGCATGTCGTAAATAAGTCATCTTAATGGGAGATTTGTGGGGTTTTTTTTATGTTTGTACGAAGCTGTTCATGCTAAAAAAAAAAAAAAAAGGGTCATTGTCTCACTTCCAGAAGGAAGGTAAATAAATGTATCTCCCCAATGTTGGCTGTCAAATCTAAATGCTCTGGTCTCGCTGCAATTGTTATAGACACATTGCAAGCTCAGCCCCTTAGTCGTCCCCTCCCCTCCCTCTATCCCTCCTCCTCCCTCCTCCTTCCTCCTCCCTCCCTTCCTCATGCCACCCAGGTTGCGGGTGGACTCGGCCTCTCTCTGACAGCTGCTAATTACAGGCTGACCAGGCCCCGCTGCGCTCTGCATGACTGCCTCGCGCCCCGCTCAGGTTACTCAGAGCGAGTGAGAAACACAGAGAGAGCTAGAGAGAAAGGTGGCTGCGCAGGACAGAGAGGGAAGAGGAGACAGAAAGAGACAGAAAGGGACAGAGGGGGCAGAGAGAGAGAGGGGAGGGGGGGTAGAAACAGGAGGGATGAATGGGAGAAGAGAAAGGGAGAAAAGGGAGGGAGGTAAACTTTGGTGGTGGTGGTGGTGGGGGGGGGAGCAGCGTAGTGGATTAGAGAGGACAGATTAAGCTCCTGTGCGGAATACACGTTGTGGTGAAAGATTTAAAGAACTGAAAGGAAGACTTAGTAGAAGGTGGATAGATGAAGTCTGCCCTTTTCAGGAGAGCAGCGACAGGGACAGAGAGAAAGAGGAGAAAAAAAACAGGAGAGACACAATTTCAACTAAGGAAAGGTCAGAGAATATATTGAAATTCATGAGAAGACTGGAAAGTTCCAATGAAGCTTCTCTTCTCTAGTTTGGAAGGGGAAATCCCAGATGAGTAAATTTTCCACAGTGCACATCAAGATGAGGGCTATGCGCCATCTAGTGGTGAAAACAAAACATTACAACAGCAAGGAAGGGGAGCCAGAGTTCAGCTCCTCAGGCAGTGTTTCTTTCGATGCTGTGTAAAAAATGATTCAGTTTTTATAAATACTTCAGTTTTTGTCCTTTCTCACCTACACCTGCTCTTAAGATTGTCCAAACACTTGCAGTAAGCATCATATTGTTCTTTTCTAGAGTTCCATCTTAGACTTTGTTTCTAACTGCGGGTCTTTCATTTTTACAGCCTAGTGCCGTCTGATCAGTCGCCCTACAGTGATGTGTCGTCGCTGCGCGCTCCACTCCTCAACGGCCCTCCCCAGGACTGCCGCACTATGTATAATCCCATGACTCCCAGTATGACTCATGGATCAGGACCAGGACAGGGATTTGGTCACTGCTTAGATCAATACATGAGGCCCCCTCAGGCCCCGCCGCCACACAGTATGATGGGCCACAGGGGCATGCCGCCCACAGAGGGTGAGTCAGAGTATCTTTTTACATCTTTTTAATCTCACACAGCTGCTATTGATTTGGACTTAAAGTTACCTGAGAGACTGAAAAAGCTACGTGTCCATTTGATGCAACTCTATACTTCTACACCACTGCATCTCAGAGGCAAATATTGTACTTTTTACTCCACTACAGTTGTCTGACAGCTTTAATTACATTTCAGATTAAAATTGTTCTTCCTGTCCAAAGGTGTTGATTTTGAGTGTTTGTGATTAAAATGAAGGATTAAGTGTTTCTTTATGATGTGAGGAAGAAATCCCCCCCTTCTTAAGCTAAATAAACACTTTAAAAACCCTCTTGGATTAGCTGGAAAATGCTCATGAAACGTTGACTTTTT
This sequence comes from Coranthus polyacanthus, assembly GCA_037367275.1. NCBI lineage: Eukaryota > Metazoa > Chordata > Actinopteri > Kurtiformes > Apogonidae > Coranthus > Coranthus polyacanthus. Next base: position 7,006,199 of record JAPQRN010000021.1, read on the forward strand.
AGAGATACATGATTCTCACAGGACAGCAATGCTACAAACATATGACGATCTTATAGAATATGATGCATTGCTGTGGATTCAGCTACACAACAGTTTAGAAAGTAGTTAAAATAACTCAACCTTAAGCGTGTACAGCAGTAAAATGAATCAAAAACATCAGATATCATAGTAAAACACTGACAGGGACCATTTTACTTCTCTATGACATTTGACTTCATACTTTAAGTACATAACACGTACATACTTTTACTTAATTCATGTTTTGAATGTAGGACTTGTACTTACGTGGAGTATTTTCACAGTGTGGCATTAATACTTTTACTTAAGGAAAGGATCTGAATACTTCTTCCACCAGATCTGCACATTAAAAATAAAGCCTGTAAAGATTCTTTTTCATCCATTTTTCCTTTCATTCATCATTTTCAAGACATCCTTTGCAGTCCATCACAGCACTGTAAATCATTTAACTGTGTGTGCCTAACCTGCAGCAGCGTGTGTCAGCACATGACGCGTGCTGTGTTTAAGTATTTACGTTTTTCTCTGCGTCCGACAGGTGGCAACAGCACCCCCTACTGTAACCAGAACAACATGATGTCCTCTCATCACAACTTCTGCCAGGTTCAGCCCGGCTCTGACCAGAATGGCTCAGGTGATGGTATGGAAACTGTAACTGCTGTGCAGCGTTTCATTTTATTTTAAATAAGGATCATTTTCTATCATCAGAGCTAACTGTCCTTTTCCTTGTCTCTCCTTAGGCTCCAGGTTCTCCACACCTCGCTCTATGCTCAAGCTGAGTAAAAAGAGAGCTCTGTCCATCTCTCCCCTGTCGGACGCCAGTGTAGACCTGCAGACAGTGATCAGGACTTCACCCAACTCCCTGGTGGCCTTTGTCAACTCTCGCTGTAACCCCAATGGGGCCAGTTCTTATGGTCATCTCTCTGTGAGCGCCATGAGGTCAGATATTTCACTCTTCCTGACAATGCATTTCAGTAACAACAGGCATATTAGCATTTTATGCCTTTATTGGACAGTGTAGAGAGACAGGGAATTTAGGGAAAGTCTGTGGGGGGATGTTATGCAGCAAATTGTCTGTGCCAGATGGGGAAGTGAACCAAGGACTGCTCAGGGCATCGGCACCGTGCAGTATGCAGGTACTTTTTAAAAATAGCCTCGCACTATGCAATGCATTCCTTTAAGACCCGAGGTTTATTGATATTAATTTGACACCACACTTACACCGTTTATCACCCAGAATTAATGAGTGTTCTAGTCTTTATATCTTTCATCTAATCTGAGTGTGAGGTAAAAGGACACCCCAAGGCACCACAGATGATTAAAAAAGCAAATGCAGACAGAAAATATATTACAGTATCTGCTCAAATGCACCAGTGGTAGCTGTCCCAGTTTTATAACTGCAAAACAACAAATTTGCTGTTTTAATTATTTTAGCACTAGATAGACACATCTGCTCTTCCAAGTTGATTGGTATATAATAATAAATAATAAGGACTAATTATTCACAACAAATAAGTTTAAGGTTTACAAAAAGTTGCATATTCTAGTTTAAAGATAAAAGCAAATATTTATCAATATACATAATTAATCCTCTTCTTCCAGATTGTGTAATTATTAACTGAATTGAAATACCTCACTTGTTACGCTGAATCCTAGCTACAATACGTCATTTTCTTGTTTCTCTTGTCACTCCACAGTCCGTCCCTCGGGTACTCCAGCAACATGAACTGTCAGTCCAGGCCACAAGGTTCAATGTATGGAGGAGGCGGAGCGACGCCTCTGGGTGGACACACACCGGGACCCTGCCAAGCATCACGCTTACCTCCCCATAATCCTCGGCTCCATGCTCCACCCAAACATGGACACGTAAGGCCACTCTCTCACTCACTCAATTAAACAGAGGAGCATCGGCACACCTTCTGCTACTGGCAGCTGCCGGGGAATGGAAGAGCTGACAATAGAGCACTATGGCTTGTCAATAAGAGACAGGAGGAAAGTTGGTGTTGACTCTCTGCTAATATACTGATAGTGTTTACTGATATTTTTGTATTGTTTTGTAGCTGAAGACGGAGCCGGGGCTCGGAGGTGTGATGGATGGCATGAATGTGAAGAGTCTGGAGGAGAGGTCAGAAGGAGATGTGGCCAGTCCGTCTTCCACTGGCACTCAGGTATTTTCACAGTATTCAAGAATTTATTGACTTTCACGTTTGTACTGTTTAGTTTTGATCCTAGATTTTTCAAATACTCATGTGGGAATAAAACAACAACATTTGTCTGTGTAAGTTCAAAACAGAGTGCAACAAATATGAGTGGGCCCGTACAGAAGGTCTCATATTCTTCTTCTAATCTTCAGGGTTTCTGCAGGTCTTAAAATCTTAAAAAGAATTTTAGGCCTGAAAATGTCTTAAATATACATTTTCAGACTTAAAAATGTAGTGGGTTATGAAGTTCATGTTACTTTTGTAAAGTTGTATTAACTAAATGCGTTTTTTCCCTTATGGGTTTTTTGGGCAGCTTTTCCTCACTTGAACTGAGGGTCTGAGGACAGATTGCGTTGTATATTATACACACTGTAAAGCCCTTTGAGGCCAATCCTTGATTTGTGATACTGGGCTATATAAATAAAATTGAATTGTATTGATCAATCTGTAATAAAGACGTGGATCAGCTGTTTCAAACAATGTTCCCTGATTCTGACGCACCCTAAAACCTTCAAATGTGGAAAGGACAAGATTTCATTAAGAGCGACCTCATCTCAAACGTAAAAGGCCCGTTCATGCTGATGGTTTGAAAAAGGTCAGAATAAAAGTCTCAAATTTAATTTGTTGACTTTTTTTTTTTAAATATTAGACCAAAAACATACTAAGAGAATGCATTTTTTGTAGCTTTTACAGTTGCTTTTCAGATAGTAGATGTTGAAGAGACCTCTTTCTATCAGCAACTGACAAGGTGTAATATAAGGCAAATGTGACTCCATATTTGTGAGTTATTTAACAGGGACACTGCACTTTAATGAGCATTGCTGTAAATGTGCCAGAGTTAGTCAGAAGGTTGTTTTTCATCTGTAGTTCATGGACAGATGTTACACCACCCTCAAACTCAAAACAGAGAGAAGATTGAAATCACAAAGTTATCTAGGTCATTTATAAGCGTGCAGGACAATAATAAAGAGAAAAGACGATATTAACATCAATATGGACATAATTCAGGTACTATTTAAAACATGCAACACGGAGGCTCATAATACATGATATAAAGAAAGACAATAACATGAGAGGAATTAATGTTAATAGAAATGTGGACTAAATTAGAACACAGTGTGTTTTTTTTACACTTCTACATCTGCTCTGTGCATATATGTTTGTTTAGGACCCACTCCTTGGTCTATTGGATGGCAGAGACGACTTGGACAAAGAGGACGGAAAGCCTGAACCAGAGGCCATTTATGAAACCAACTGCCGCTGGGAAAGCTGCAACAAGGAGTTTGACACACAGGACCAGCTAGTTCACGTAAGAGACGGACCAGCTGAGGCAAGAGAAAGACGACATAAGAGAAATAAAGTATACAGCCTCATGTGGCAATGTGTTTTTTTTCTTCATCTGTCGTTTCTACAGCACATCAACAATGAGCACATCCACGGAGAGAAGAAGGAGTTTGTGTGTCACTGGCAGGAGTGCTCTCGAGAGCAGAGACCTTTCAAAGCCCAGTACATGCTGGTGGTTCACATGCGCAGACACACGGGAGAGAAGCCACACAAGTGCACCGTGAGTGTATATTTACCTTCTGTCTCGTCTCACTGTCTTTGTGTTTTTGTTTACACAAGAAGTTAAACGCCAGAAGAATAACAGACCTTTTGCAGTAATTAAATGCAGCAATGTGAAATGATGTAAATATGGGCGAACAATATTACATATGTGGCTGTTTTCAACTGCTTTATGTTCAGAAATTCAAACTGTATATGAGGCAAGGACCTATTTGTTTTCATTTCAAAATGATAGACACTGTGTGTTTGCTTTTTGACTTTACATAACGTTAGCCTCAAAAGGAACTGGCAACCTCGATTACGTTGGCAGTATCTTTTACCAGAACATTAACCCCAAGGCTAATGTTCTAGTAAAAAGGTTCAGGTCAGGCTGGCCTTAATAAGGTGCCAGGTCTCTGTCCTAATACTGCTATCCTTTCTAGGTAATATATTACTGTAAACTCCAAGGTCAGGATTTCAATTTCAAAATGAATGGTTTATCAGTTAAGACAGGTAGAATGCAATCATTTTATGGCAAATTAGCAGACCATATAATTGCTAATATTTCTGTTTTAGTTCGAAGGCTGTAACAAGGCTTACTCTCGCTTGGAGAATCTGAAGACTCACCTGCGCTCTCACACTGGAGAAAAACCATATGTGTGTGAACATGAAGGCTGCAACAAGGCCTTCTCCAACGCCTCAGACCGAGCCAAGCACCAGAACAGAACTCACTCTAATGAGGTACTATAGCTCACACAACTAAAAATATTACAGTAATATTGCCTGAATGTGAACAATAGTTTGGCACCTAAATAGAGTGAAGGGAAACTATGTATAAGACAAGATGTTGTGTAGTGACTGACAACCCTCTCCTTTACAGAAACCTTATGTATGTAAGATCCCCGGCTGCACTAAACGGTACACAGATCCCAGCTCTCTGCGTAAACATGTAAAAACAGTACATGGTCCTGAGGCCCACATCACCAAGAAGCACCGTGGGGATACAGGCCCTCGACCCCCGGGCTCAGCTATGACCCCTGGAGGCCAGAATCCTGACCTGCTGCTGGAGAAAGAGGAGACACGCAGAGAGGACTGCAAACTGTTGGCTCCTGAAACTGCCCTGGTGGGTGATTTTTGACTTTAAAGATGCCCTAACTAGGCCCTTTAAATGGAAAAACTAAACTCTAATGCTGTGTTTATCTTGTCAGCATGAAAGCATAAAACAAGGACAACTGATGCATGTACTGAAGATGCTATCAAAAATATTTTAAAGCAAGCAAAGCAGATCTTTGTTTATACAGTATAGCACATTTAATTCCCAGTGGAAGCACAATGTGCTGCACAAACTACGAAAACGTTGCAGCCACATAAGACAATTAGGACGAACATATAACTCATACATGCGAGTTAAAGACCATTAAGATGATATAATAATAATTAAAACCAGCAACTAAGCACTAAAAATTCATAATATATATGAATCAAAACCATTAAAAATAAAAAAACAATAAAATGACAATAGACCATTAAAGGATAACAAGACACATGAGTTATTTCTGCCACTGGAAAAAGTTTCATTTAAATGACTTCTTTCAGAAATCCCAGCCCAGCCCTGGTGGACAGTCATCCTGCAGTAGCGAACGCTCTCCATTGGGAAGCGCCAACAACAATGACAGTGGGGTGGAGATGAACTTAAACACAGCAGGCAGTCTGGAGGATCTGACAGCACTGGAGGATGGAGTTGCAGGTGGAGGAGGAGGAGGAGGAGGGGAGTCGGGAAGTGTAGGAGGAACGATAGGAATGTCAGCGCAGGCTCTAAAAAGGCTGGAGAACCTGAAGATCGACAAGCTGAAGCAAATTCGCAGACCGACTCCTCCTGGCCGCTGCGCCAGCAATAAGCTACCTGCACTTCCTGGTATGTTATGTGATGAAATAAATGGGTCATTCCATACCACAACTCACCTACTCCTTCCAATTCATGTCATGGATTTCCTTGAAAAAATATGTTCCAGAGACCTTGCAAAGTTTGGAGATTGGACACATTTCATCATTAGTATGTGTATTCTAAGCCTCCACCAGTTCCTTATTTTTTCATTGGATTAGGTTGAAATTTGTTCTGAACATAAACGAAACCCTGAGGATAATTTGCAACATGTATTCATGTAAATAGTTGTTGCTGAAATCGTATTAACATAAATAATGAGAATTTTTCACTTTGAGTTCCCCTGGTTTTCACTTCCTTTGAACCAAATATTGATACTGTGTTGTGTTTATATAGTGTAAGAGCTGTTAAACCCACTTTTTAAGGCATTGGGATTCTATATTTTTCCAAGACTATTTTCTTGATTTTTTTATGGGAAAGTGTTAATATTGATGCAGATATATGAACATTTTAAAGACGTTATATCATTCCTTTATCATGACCTAGGTGTATTGTTATGAAATGGCCCTAATTAAAATTCATGAACTTTTCCTAAGCTTTTCCTGTTGTTCTTTTTCAGGCTCAGGAGAGAACATGGGAATGTGTGCACCTTCTCCACTCCTCTCAAATCGACGTGTTATGGAACTATCCAATCACGAGTTAGGAGGCGGCACTTCCATCGGCTGCTCTAATGACAGGAGAGGAAGCGGCACCAGCAGCCTGAGCTCCGCCTACACTGTGAGCCGTCGCTCCTCCATGGTGTCTCCTTACCTGTCTAGCCGGCGTTCCAGTGAAGTCTCACAAATGGGAGGAACGGGAGGGGGAGGATGTCACCTGCTCGGCCCGGAGCAGAGTGGAGGAGACCCCCTCTCTCCTGAGATGAATCGCAGAGGACCTCCATGTCCTGGAGGAGGAGGAGGAGGACTGCCAGGTCTTCCGAACTTAACACCTGCCCAGCAGTACAGCCTGAAAGCCAAATATGCAGCAGCAACTGGTGGGCCTCCACCTACTCCTCTACCGAATATGGAGCAGCCAGGTACTCCGGGGAGAAGAGGAGGCATTTTAAGTGAATATCAAGGACAGCCCCTGCCTCCTTTCCTTCAACAAGGTGGTCCAAGAAGGCACAGTGCCAACACAGAGTACGGCACTGGTGTTATCTACCCTCACCAGGCTCCAGGTAACAACAGCAGGCGAGCCAGTGACCCGGTCCGATCGGCAGTGGATCCGCAAGCTCTCCCCAAGCGCTTTAACAGCCTTAATAATGTCTCTATGATGGGCCGAAGGAACGCATTGCAGCACCGTGGATCTGACACCAGCATCGCCCGCCACATTTATTCCCCTCGACCACCTAGTATTACAGAAAACGTAATGATGGAGGCCATGGGTATGGAGCCACATCTCGCCCCTGTGGAGGCCAGGGACCGTTCCATGATGATGCCCCCTGGAGAAAGAAACTTCATGGGATACCAGCAGCAGCAACAGAGCCTTGGAGGGGGAGGGGGAGGACCGATTGCAAACCAGCTGTCCCCAAGTCATGACTCTCTGGGCTGCCCAGAACAAGGCTACAATCAGGGGCACTACCAGCACCAGGGAGGAGAAGTCGCTTCCAGAGGTGGTGGAAGACCAATTCACCCAGAAGGCATGTCAAATACGCTTCTCCAACAGGCTGAGTACAGTATGAGCACCTGCCAGCTCAGTCCATCAGGCCCACATTACCCGGGTTTAGGCCAGGGTGGGGACGCTGGAGCAGGCCAATGGAGTGACAACCAGGTTCAGAACCAGCGAAGGATGCAGTATTCAGACCCAAACATGCAGCCACAGCAGTCCCAAACACATTTCAACAATCAGACCGGTCTCTATAACAGTCCCGATGGAACTCATAAACTCACCATCAAGCCCGAGCAGCAGTTTCACCCTGGGATGGGAGGTGGAGACGCCTGTCAAAGTGCTAAGCTCCAACATCAGCAGCAGCGGATGCTCCTTCAGCAGGGTTATCAGCAGACCGGCCAGGTTATGATGAGAAACTCAAACAATGCCAGCTGCGACTTTCAAGGCCAGAACCAGAACTCTTTCCCAAGTGGAAGCAGCTTGAGCTTAGGATGTGCTGGTTCTGCGCTTAACGACGGGCAGAGATCAGAGACCCCCATGATGCAGGTGAAGGAGATGATGGTGAGGAACTATGTGCAATCCCAGCAAGCGCTCATGTGGGAGCAGCAGCAAGAACAACAGCAAAGCGGAATAAAACCTCCTCCTCTTTCTGACAACATGGATATGAGTGCTCAAACTGCAATGATCCAACACAGTCCTCAGCACCAAAACCAGAATCTTTACTCTAACCAGCCCTATCCAGCCTACCCCAACCAGAACCTTGTCATGAGCCCTCAAGCCCACAGCCGAGGAACTTCCGCTATGACCCCTAAAGACCAGCAGCTGGCAGGTCTTCAAGGCTCATGCTACAGTCAAGACATGGTAGTCCCCAGGCCCCCTCAGGGACGGAAACCTCTGAGCCGTCAGAACAGCTTGTCCCAAGTCGGAGGAGGCTACTTGGGCAGCCCACCTCACCTCAGCCCCGTTCACTCCACTTCCAGCCCCAGACGAGGGGTCCGACTGCCCCCGGTCCAGCATCCGCAGCACCCACAGAATGAAATGTTCTCTCCTTCCAATAACAACAACATGTACTACTCAGGTCAGATTAGCATGGATATGGAGAAACACATAGACCCCCAAAATGGTCCTTGTCTAAACCTGGACCCAACCGGTGGCACTAAGTCAACTCCTTATCCTGAGTCCGGCCCCATTTCCAACGCCTTAGAAAACCTGGACCTGGACAATGCTCGTATAGACTTCACCTCCATCATCGATGACGCCGACTCTTCCTCGTTTAATCCGGTCAACAATCCCCTTCCGGGTCAGCTCGGGTCTTCATCCCAGGCCTCGTCCCGCCTCACCACCCCCCAGACTTCTGTCAGCCTCGCTGCAGGCTCTGGTCTTTCCAACATGGCTGTGGGTGACATGACGTCCATGCTAACCTCACTGGCTGGGGAGAATAAATACCTGAACACAATGTCTTAAAAGAAGACTCTCGGGCAGCTTTCTTCCACACTTTTACAATCAAAAGCCAGTTCTCGGTGTTTTAATTGCGATCCAACATGGAAATATATGTAGCCACAGGCAACCATCCTGGGCTTTAAAGTCCTGTTACATATCAACTGTCCCTTGAACATTACATACGAGTTCAGTTCAGGTAAAACAGAAAAAACTTTTAAATGTAATCTTGGTTGTTTTGTCACATTAGTCCAGACTGATTTTAACATTCATTAACCCTCAAGAAAGTAAACCAGGGCAATAGGTCTGATGCTACTGGGCAACAATGGCACAGAAATAATGATATGTTACACACCATCGGGCTGCAGCGTGAGACGAGCTACTCGTACGGTCCTCTCCCAGGTTTAAACACTCTTACAATCCCTAAAATTTAGAACCAAAGGTGCCTGATCAACCTGCTTTGCTGTATTGTTTCCTCATTGCTTGGTACTTACTATTCTTCTGTGCCTTAATGTGAGACACAGAGCTCTACGCCTGAAACTGTTGCTGAACTTTTTACAAACAGGCATTCCAGTCACATATGGCTGTGGTAACATTGGAGCAGAGAAGGACATGTAAATAGGTTTTATATACATTTATATATGTTGTGTATATGACGTCGGGGCAGTGGATGAATCACGCTCTGCCTCGTGATAGACAGCTTTGAGCTCTCACGTGGGAGGTAGTAAGATGCTTGATTGATTGAAGAGCTGGGTGTAAGACGTACTCTTAGTGATGGAGAAATAATTTCTCGGTGCTACTAAACAATAATCTGTATCGCTAATGATTTTGTTCTTGTCATGAACAACACACTCCACAAGTGGCATATCAGTATTTTCACACAGTATGCACAAACTCACACGTAGTACACACACAGACACTCAGGACTTCTTCTTTGGCGCTCGAATGACATGTATGTTGAAATTGCCTTTCCAGGACAGAGAGTTTGCACTCCACATGGCTTACTGTAAAGTGTTCCTAAAGCAGCTGTGTACGTATTTTTTTTTTTCAGAGGTGTTTATAGCTCCAAAATAGAAAGTGCCTTGCTCTTTCTGAGGTACATACAATGGGGGTAAACTGAAATTTAGTACGTTTGCCGCGCCTCCCTCCACATTATGCCTGATATATTCACAAATAATGCCTTCACTTTAACATGAGCCCGACCTACGACTCGTACATGACTCAGCTGAGGATGACGGCTATTTTGAACAAGACCTGAGCCAGCTGTTGTGTATCTGTTAACAGACCAATAAAAAGATATACTCGAGAAACGGAGGTACATTCATAGTACAGCGCTGCTGCAGTTTTGCTCTAATCCCAAAGAGGAGTTAAAAATTCTGCATTACTAATTTAGGATAGGGGATCAAGAAGTGGAATTTTTATCAATCACTACCACTGTAGTACAATACATATTGTATGGGTACAATGAGGTACTTTTGTGTGACTATTGAGTTGTATCATATGAAAGTAGGCTGCAGCCTTTTAGCTAATTTTACACTGTGGCTTTGCACTGACTACAGCACTGTGTGAAACGGTCTCTGCCTTTTGTGACTATTCACAGAAACCTCATTTTTATAATAAAGAATTATCACAGTATTTTTAATAGTCATTCAAGAACACAGCTAGACCGCGTAAGGCCACGTAAAAGTATTTTAAATTTGACGTATCAGAATAAAAAAGTAGCTTCTGCGTTAGCAGAAATAAACGTTTCTGGGTTTTAATTTTTTGGAAAAATAAAAAATCGTACAACCTACCAAAGACACCTTAAAATGACAGAGAAAAAGATGCACAAATAGTCTATTTAACACAACACTAACATTAGCAATACAGGCATGAATATTGACTTATAGTGCTGTTCTTTAGAATGTGAGATGTTTTGTATAAATCTTTTTATATTAATGAACTTTATGGATGTTGCCTTCTATGTGTGTGTTTTTATAACTGTCATCCTTCATTCTGACTTTTTTGCTGGCAAAAGAATATCACCTTTAGCAACAGAAAGCTATAATAGTAGCATTAACTATAATAGACAAAAGCCAAGTGTTATATTTTGTGTACAGTTTTCTACATTTTTATACAAATGTGCTATATTTTACCAGTTTATGAATAAACATGTTCAGTTTGGATGCAAAATGTTTGTCAGACTTTGTCAATTTTTCATACTCCCTATTTCAAAATAATGTTCCCTCTTGTACCCACAGACTGTTTGTGTGGGACAATGCGGGACATGGTACAAATGCTGAGATTTCCATTTAGATATAATATCTAATTTATAAAATAAAGACACCCAATATTATTGATCTGAAACACAAGGACATTTTGTCTCCTCAGATCCACTTCACTCGACTCGGTATTTTCTCCTCCTGCTGCTGAAAATAACAAGAGTAAGAATTTAGATGCTAATGAGCACTAAATCGACAAAATGAAAAAAATGAATGAAAAAGGGATATAAAATAATCAATGAAATGAACAAAATAATAAACAACATGAACAAAAATGTAAAAAAAAAATACAAATAATGAACGAATCAATGAACAAAACAATCACCAAAATGTACAAAAATAAACAAAATAATAAGCAAAATGAACAAAAAGGAAAAATAAACAAAATAATCAATAAAATAATCACCAAAATGAACAAAAACATTGTCTCAATATGATGGACAAAGTTCGGACAAGGAATGATAAGATCCTGTTCAGTCCCTGGTCGTCGATGTACCACTGTTACTCAAATAGCAGTAATCAGCCACATCTGTCCATTTCATTTCTAAGTTAGGCTCTAAAGTGTCAAAGAGGAAATCGATATTGTCGACATTTGGGTATGAAGTTTGTTCTACACGATCACGTTTGTTTCTGTGACGGTGGATTAATGCAGTGACTCTTGACCACCGGTAGAGGGCAGTGCAGCCTGAGAACAAGCACGCACGAATCTATTTCATTCATTACAAACGGAAAACCATGGTTGAACTTCAACACTGCACACTTTACGAAGCATTATTAACCCTATAAGCAGTAAAAGTACCATATTGTGAACAGGAAGGCATTTCTATAAATTCAACCACTTTAAATGAAGGAAGGACTTTGTGCATAAATTGTCCTTTCCCCACAGGCTTATTAGAAATAAAACCCCCTGTTATGGGCGAGTTCTGCCTGTCACTGTTATGGCATCCTACAGCACTGAAAGAAAAGTGGATGAGTGTTAAATATGGCTTCTCCTGGTGACATCAGTGCCTGGACAAGCTCTCTGTGGTTGGTGGGGACATGAGACTGCTGAACGCTGCCAGAAAGAAAAACTAGTTACACAAATCTGTCTCATAAAAATGACCAATAAGGCACCTCTGCTTTATAAGACTTAATATAAAGGCAAATTGGAAGTGTGGACAGGGGTAATAGGTGTAGGCCTGAACCCTAAAATAGGCCTTGGAATAAAAACCAATTTGTGTAAAATATTGCTTTTATTTTGGTTTGTTGGAGTTAAAACGGACACTTGGAATCGCTGTTTTCAAAAATGATTTAGCGCTGCACTTTTCAAACGTCGCGAAATGATAAAACATCAAATCAATCACACGTCTGCGTCAGAAGCCTGTAACCGGTAACTCTGCACCACTAGCGATGGACCAAACCATGTGCTAAACTGACAACAAACAAAGAAGGAAAACAACACAAAGATGTAAATACAACTTTAATGAGCAGCTATACACTCGAATATTCTTATCCTCGTAAAATCCTTTTCCGCCTCGTTCGTCATTTTCATTTTGTAGTGTGTGGTCACTAACAGCTACCTGTCACTTATTCCGCTGCCTTTAATGTGCTTGTAAATCTAATGTACAGTTTCTTGCTGTTGTTATATTTTTAAAATTGTAATGTCATTACTTTTTTACAGTGTTGGCTCATTTTCGGTTCAGGGGCCCCAGTGTGCTCAGACTATATTGGCATTGTGGTGTTGTGGCATGGCACAGTAGACTCAAGGCAGCCACTACAGCCTGGCAGTGGTGCTGAAGTTGACTCATATGCTCCGAGCAAAAGGGAAGTTTTCCTGACAGACTACTGATTTGCAATCTGGCATTATGTATACGTAGACTACAGATTTGCGATTCGAAACAATAGCTGGATTTCCACGACAGGGTGGACTGGGGTTGTGTGATGCAGGAGGGGAAGCTGATGGGGAAGTTGTTGTCTTTTTTCTGGATGTTTAGACACGAACAGTGGTTCTTGAAGCTCTATCTGAGGAACCATTAACACTTGTAGCCAGTGCATTTACTGAGTCAGTTAAACTGAATGCACGCTCTGTCTTTACTCTCAGTTTGTCGCTTTATAACACGTTTTACAAAGCTGTAAACACAACTCGCTGCTTTACACTCAGTTTCATCACATCAAGTCTGATCATCAGACCCAACAAAAGCCTATGTTTATCTGTTAATGTTTTTTCAGCACAAATGTGTGTGTTTGATCATTTTCTTGATTTTTCTTGATAATTTGGCTAATTTTCTTAATTATTTGGTTCATTTTTGTCCATTTTCTTGATTATTTGGTTCATTTTTGTCCATTTTCTTGATTATTTGGTTCATTTTTGTTGATTACTTGGTTCATTTTTATTCATATTCTTGATATTTGGTTTGTATTTGTTAATTTTCTTGATTATGTGGCTCATTTTTGTTCATTTTCTTGATTATTTGGTTCATTTTTGTACATTTTCTTGATTATTTGGTCCATTTTTGTTCATATTCCTGATATTTGGTTTGTCTTTGTTCATTTTCTTGATTGTTTGGTTCATTGCTTAGTTTCTCGATTATTTTGTTCATTTCGTTGGTTTAGTGCTTATTGTTTTTCATTTTTTATTTAATAGTGTAAACGCTAATCTGAGTTCTTATTGACCTTTAGTTTTATTTGTACTATTACAGAGAAAAAGCAAAATCCACAAGAGTTTTTGCGTAATGTATTTGTTTGTGTTTAATGCTTCGACACAAAAGCATTGTTTTTTTTTTACAAGAATTTAACATGCTTTTCAAAAATGAGGCCTATGCGAGAGTAGACGTATGATGTTTTGCTGTTTTGCTCTGAGGTTCTGTAGCCAGTAGTTTCATAGACTCATCGGGAAAAACTGTAAGAAAAAATGCTGCACATTCAGTGAAATTTATAGAATTAGTTAATGCTAGAGCTTCAGGAGGCATTCACCGTACGTCTGCTAATTTGAGGAAATCTCTTGTGAGATATTCAAATATTTACAGCACATCAAAAGTTGTTTTCACTCTCCTGAAACAGCCAAACAGTCAAATTAGTGGTCTCTGAAGGAGGCATACAAAACAGACTGAGAAATGTGATTGATTTGAATGCTGAATAAGCTCACTGTATTTGTTTAGTGTTTACACCGTAACCTCTTATTTGACGTAGTAATTTACATTTCAGAGCTACTGACCTTCACCAAATGGTTATTTTCCTCAAAATTGGACATTTTTTTGGGGAACATTGTCTTGTTTGCGGCTTCAGGCTAAAGCGATTGTTATGCAAAACAGCACCGTTTTTTTTCTTTTTTTTTTGCAACATTAAAGCCTGTGTGTGTGTGTGTATGTTTGAATTCCAAAACTATATTCTTGAAAAGCTGCGTTTGCGTCGCAGTGATAGATAACAGAAGTTAACGTAAGTGTACAAAGTGGACATCATCTCCGCTTTTTTCCGCAGAGTTACAAATGGAAATGCCAAAATAAGAACGGAGCTTTTTCAAATGCAAAGAAGTGGGCAGCATAATGACTTTTCTCTTTTCTTGTCTTGCCATTCAGAGGGAGGCTTTTCTTTTCCTTTGTCACTTAGGTTGGCATATAATTAACTCCTGCTTAATATGCTGTTTAAGAGCTCTCCTCCCCATGCCAGAAGCTTTGAACCCATAGACCACAGACAGGGACAAAACCCCAGTGGGACTGCTTCCTCCGTGCTCCTCCTCGTATGTGTGTTGTGCATGTGGGTTTGTATGTGTGTGAATAAAAGTAGTTGTTTTAACAAGACAGTAAAAAAAAAACACTCACACAGCCGCAGCATTTTTGTGTCTTTATCTTACTCTGCACAAAAAGAGCGTTTAATGACCCGAAAAAGCAGATCTTAAACATGTGTCAGCGAGATGCATGTGTGAACTCAGATTATATTACCTTCTATCTTTTTTTTTTATGACCCAGCAAATACAGTTTGACTTTTTAAAGAGTAGCAGAAGCAACACTTTCAAATTCTGGTTTCACTGAATATATTAAAATAAAGAATAATTTTAAAAAAAAATCTCCGGCTGAAAAAGCAGATTTCCCCTCGACGAGACTGTGAAACAATGCGTGAAACCTACACGGACATAAGCAAAGCAGCAGCTCCCAGGACCTCTGAAGCACCTCTGCACCTCCGTGACCCTCATCTGTAGCAGAGTTTATTGCTCCCTCCTCTTCCACCTCTTCTCCTCCCTCTCCTCCATCCAACGCACCACAAAGGGCCGTGATGACCCCTCTGTCCCTCTCTGCACCCTCCCCACCGCCGTCAGGATGCTTTCTCCTCCAGAATCCATAGAGACAACCCCCCCCACCCCGGCTGTCACGACGGATGAAGGAATGAAGAGGGATGCTTTTTTTTTTTTTTTTTTTTTTTTTTGTTTTTTTTGTTTTTTCACCACGAGATGACATGTAGAAGAAAAAAAAAGAAAGGTCTTCAAATTAGCTCCTCAACCCTGGTAATACATTTTGTTACAAAGTGATTGGTTTGATGATAAGGTTTAATTCATTTTATCAGGAATGTTTAGTGCAATATTTGTGAGTGCAGAGGTTATACTCACTGTGAGCACTAGTGGTTTTCATCAAATACTGTACTTAAGTACAAATTGGAGGTTAGTTGTACTTTACTTTTTTACATTTTACGCAAACTTTATACTTCTACTCCACTGCACTTGTCTGACAGCTTTAGTTACTTTCGAGATTACGGCGTTTCGTCCCCTTCCTGTCTAGTGAAAACCACATATCTCCGAACGTGTTGATTTCGAATGTTTGTGATAAACCCTCTCCTCCTTCTTAAGCTAAATAAAATCGTCAATAAAATCGCTGGTAAACGCGTCATCACCAAGCTGAAAACAGGCCTGTTTTTTCTGTGATACGTGGTTGTCACAGGACAGTGACGCTAAACGCACACATGACGATCTCACAGAATACGATTAATTTAATCATATCGACGTTAATATCACTATGGTGCAGTTATTTTGTTGCTGTAAACAGAGAGCAGAGCCTCTCTATCCTTCAAAGTGTATCTCGTACTTTTAGAGATTTCTGGTGTTAAGGTCCGCGTAAAGGTCAAACATATTTTTGCTCATTCCAAAATGTGGTGAGGACTTTACCTCTATCGACAATGACCCGATGGTGTCAGAGAGTACTGGTTTGCAGTCAGCGGTGGAAAGTACTTTTCCTCAGGTACTGCACTTCAGAACAACATTTGAGGACGTCTCAGCGAAAGATGCCGTTCTCTTTTTACTCCTTCCTTCGCTTCCTTAAAACCCCTCTAGGAAAAGCATCCACGCAAAGCTGATTTCTTTGCTCTTCTGAGCCCACGACTTTTTAGAGATACGTGGTTCTCACAGGACAGCGACGCTATAAACATATGATGAGAACATGATGCACTGCTGTAGATTAAACTACCGGCAATATGTATAAAGTACTTCAAATGAGCTCAACCTTTAACAGCAGTAAAATGAATCTAAAATCATCATATATAATAGGAAAACACTGACAGGGACCATTTCACTGCACGGTGACTATGACTTTTCATACTTTAAGCACATGTTGCTACTTAGGTACAGAACTTTTACGTGTAGAGGAGTGTTTTCACAGTGTGTATGAGTACTCTGAACACTTCTTCCACTTTTAAAGCACAACAGTCGTTGGTGATCACCTTAAGATAAATGAGTAATCCTCTACTTTCCAATGGAGAGTTGCTCTTTCATATGCCCTAATAATAATCTTCTAATCTGTGTTCTGGGTGACATCCAGTGTGGAGGATTTAGGTGGACCACCTCATTGAATTGCCGTCCTCTAGTTAACGCGTTTCATTCAGGTAATCTCTCTTTTTACTTCTCTAATCTGTTTCACTGTGTCAGATCCCACTTTGTGTACTCCACGCAGACTCTATAGCAGCAGCACATTATTCGCGGTGAAAGGCTACCCGGCTCGCTTTTATTATCTGGCAGAGTCGGGGGGCTCGAGAAAGCCAAGGTGGGGGTCCTGAACGCTGTGTTAGAGGTTTATTTCGGATGTTTTTTTCAGTTGCAAAACAGATTACGGTCCTGGTTGCAACACAATGGCCCGTCAATGCACGACTTCCTACGGCCATCCAGGGGGTGAATGGGGGTGCGCAGGACGGGGTCCACTCCGGGATACTAGAGCGCAGGTGCGACGTGGATAATAGTTAAGTAATAAAACACATAGAGGAGAAGAAGAAGAAGAGGAGGAGGAGGGAGGATGAGGATGGGGGGAGGAGGAGGACGCGCACCTACCTGTTCTCATTAACCTGCGCTTATTATCATGTTTTATTAGGGGGGGGAAAGTCACAAGTAGCGGGAGTTAACAGCTACTTCACACCTACTTAAACAGTTAGGGCGACGTGTGGGACAGCGGGGTTTGTCGAATGGGCGGCTGATTAAATTCCCAATAAGCAAAAGAAAACTTCTCCAAGTGTCCGCATTAAAAATCCAGCGAACCGATCTCTCGCCTAACTCCCTTAAACCGAGTTTCGCATTCTTGTTATTACGCAGACTTTCTGTGGGGTTAAAGAAGCGTGGAAGTCCACTTGTTAAGAGAACCATCGACGCACTCCGGAGAAGGAGGATATATGGGATGAAACCAGGGCTTCTCTCGTAAACGCGCGTATTGTTTTGCGCGCTTCGCCAACAGTGCCAACACCAGACGGATAAGGTGTGTGGTTTTTTTGTTTGTTTGTTTGTTTGTTTGTTTGTTTGGTAGTTTGACGATGCCAAAAAAGCGCTGACCCCGGGGCCAACCTCTGCCGCTGACATCACTCACTCTCTCACTCTCTCACTCTCTCGCTCGCTCACGGCTCGTCGCCTCTCGCTTGGAGTCCCATCAAGGTCTGCGAGTCTGACTCTCCCGATGTGACCGAAGGCGATGCCTCAGCGCCATTCATTCTCAGGCAGCAGACGCACACACTCAGGACCAAACTCCTCACACACCTCGCACCGACGTCGCCGCCTCCGCCTCCGCCGCCACCGTCGCTCTCTGGTGTGGACCACTTTTATTGAGACGGTTACAAAACGTGAACGATGACAGAAGAAAGTAGGGGAAAACGGAGGAAACAAGCCAACCCCAGGAGAAACCGAGGTAAGGAAACGCGCTGCGCTGCAAAAGTTGATAATAAGTTTGTGTAAGTGGTGCGGGATGATTGGTGCCCTCACGCGTGGATTTCTTCCAGAGTATGTAGAAAATATCAACACTGGACTGGAACTGTGTGGGGATTCAGTGCGGTTTGATTCAGTTTTATGTCAGGCAGACTTTTTTTTTTTCCCCCCTTTTCTCCCAAACATAGCTTTTAATTGTCACTTGGCAGAGTCGAACTGTTATCTCTGGTCACTCAATACGATGAATCCAAACTACCTGTAGACACAATGACAATTACAACAATCTCGTCACGACCCGCATGACACGACGACTTTTAGAAAGATAATAAGGATGCACAAAAACCGTGCATTTCAGCCAAGAAATCTTTTTTTTTTCATTTTTTTTTTTTTACATTTTTTCTCCAAAAAGACAAGCCGACCATAGACTCGGTGCGTCTTTATTCTACACGCCAGGTATAGTTTTGTTGCTGTTCACTTCGGATGTTTACGTGAAACTTTTCAAGGATCGTGTTCTCTTCCCTGCAATATGACTTGGCATTTTAGATCATCCCTTTGCTGACTCCAGAGACTGCTTTCACTACTCATGACAGCCGTTCGAATAGAAACATTGATCAGAATGAGAAATAAGACATAACAATTAAAACTGCAATGACACACTTCTTTTTTACCCAGCTCTTTTCACTTGCATTTTAAATAAATGAATACGCCTCATAAGAAAGTCTATAGGAAATATACTAAATCTGACAACTCCTAAAGTTTTTATGTATTCCAAGGCAAACTCTTTTTTTAAATTTTACCTATGGTCACATATTGTATACTGCTCAATATGAATCAGCTGTTTTTTTTTGTTGTTTTTTTTTTTTTACAAGGCTATCATTCACCTTATCATGAATACGTGGAAAGCTAAGTTGACTTTCAACGTTCAGATTATGTCAGTTATCAGTTTCTGTGAAGGCACTTCCTAAAACAGTGCAGAGGGGAACTTCGATACGCTGAATTCATAAGGACTTTCCTGAGACTTTGTCTTACACATGCAGCAGCAGGTACTTCTTTCTTTCTTTCTTTCTTTCTTTCTTTCTTTCTTTCTTTCTTTCTTTCTTTCTTTCTTTCTTTCTTTCTTTCGAGGTGCTCTGCAGTCGCAAACTCAAGTAATGACACGGTGCATATGCCCACTCTGCATGGATACATTTATAAACATTTGTTCTTCCATCTCCGTCTGATGAGCAAATGTTGATGTTAGAATCAAAACTGGAAAACTGTCTGTAACACTCAACGGTTTTCTTTTAAACCAAACAGTAAACCCTAAAACTAAATACCCCTTAATCTAAAACTTCTAGGGTTTTTTGGATAATGTGACATGCTGCTTGCTCTGTATTAAAAAAAAAAGAGAATATTATTAAGTGAATATGTAGAGTAAGATCCCCTCATGTTGCTATCTCTGAAAGGATGTTTTGTCCTAAGGAAGAGTACAAGACATAGAAACTATTCTGGCTTTCATTTAACTTTCTAGAGCCACTGCAAACAATACAGCAAGCTTGTTTACTTTGTATCTGCCAAGCAACTGCCACAAAACTATTTGCTGTAAAGATTATTTTACTTATTTTAGTCTGTGGTAAGTGTTTCCTCATTTTATTCAGAGAGGTGTGGAGCCCCGGGTGTCACCAGGGTGAGATTCTTGCTGGCTGCTTTACCGTTAAATGTGTGCTGGGGTTTTGTGTGCATGCGTACACAAACACACACACACACACACACACACACACACCCTCACACACACACACACACACACAGGAAAACTCTCACCTTTGACTGCCATGTAGCAGTTTGTCGACCGACTGCCTCCTATTTCACAAATCAACAGCATCGCACTGCTGTGAAAGCTATCAGCGAAAAAAGACACGCTTACTGACAAGGACCTGTCACTTATCAGGCGGTCCGGTTCGTTTAATTCCTGCAGTGACCTCAGAGGGGAGATTAGCATCAGATTCAGTCAATATGTGACAAATTATACTGAGTAATACTGGAATCTGAAAAGCTGAAAGCGTCTCGAAAGTGAATGCAGAATATGGCGTGTTATGAAAGAATGCATACTCAACCGGGGGTACGTGCAGTCCTGCAGTCGCTTGGTGGTACTCGTGAAGGAGATCTGATAAAAAAAATCTCATAAATCCACATGCGTTGGTTGTGAATGAAAAGCAGTCAAATAGGATTACAAATGGATGTTGTACTGATCTTTAGTAAACGTACAACGACCTGACCGTCGACACCAGTCAGCTGTGACACTTTTAACACCTCGTGAGGGTGCATAAAAACTGTTCCGCAAGCGAGCAGAGAAGTTGAAACAGTTGTCTAAATGTAACGAAGCGCTTCGTATAACAAGCTGAAAGTAACGGATAAAAAAGGGACATTGTTCAAATTAAAATGTGGGCAGGGAAAATGTTGCAACAGTGCACACTTTTGCATACTTATTAGAAAAACACCACATTTTGTAGTCCATATGAGTAGAATTTAGCAGGTCAATAAAGGGGTACATGATCTTATTGATAGCTCTCTGGGGGCGCCACCAGACAAAAAAAACATCGGGAGCCACTGATCTACTGTCAGTTAAGGCAATAGTTCGGGCTGCTTTTCCCCTGTTGGATTTAATTTTTTATTGTGTAACGACTGTGCCGATGGCATGCTTACCACACACATCCATCAGTGCATGAGAAAGTTGTGTGTGAGTTTGAGTTTGTGTGATCTGTTAGCTGCTGCATGCTCATCCTCATGTCCGTGTTGAAGTGTGTGTGTGTGTGTGTGTGTGTGTGT
>JAPQRN010000021.1:7027229-7037405 GCA_037367275.1 Coranthus polyacanthus
GTGTGTGTGTGTGTGTGTGTGTGTGTGTTAACGTTGTGTGTAGGATTTGGAATGTGCTGTGCGAGTAGGGAGTTAAAGGTCCTTGATAAAACCAAATGAATTTGGGCAGGCCAGACTCATAAGACAGCGATTTAGGGATCTTTTCCAAACCATAAGAAAGAGAAAAACATAGGCTGAGTTTTCTTCTCTATCCAAGGCGCCTATTGATTATGTCTCTGTCTACCCTAATAAAACTGTCAATGTTCACCAATATCAAGGAAAGTGAGGAAATTACTAGACGTCATTCCTGGCAGATTAAAGGCAGCCCTGGTAACAATCTCGCGGCTGTGTGGAAGTGGCATGTACATTTGAAATGATGACCTGTAAACAGTGGTGGAACAAGTATTCAGAGCCTTAGCTTAAGTAAAATACCACACCGGGAAAATACCACAAGTAAAAGATCTGCACTGAAAACTTTACTTAAGTAAAAGTATCTAAGTATTATCAGCATAATGCACTTAAAGTATTAAAAGTCAAAGTGTTCACTGTGCAGTAAAACGGTCCCTGTCAGTGTTTTATTATTATATATGACGTTTTTGATTGGTATTACTGCCGCATTCGTGTGTGTGTTGCATTTTACTGCTGTACATGTTTAAGGCTGAGCTCGTTTTTAACTACTTCATATACGGCTTGAAGAGAAGCACATATCTCTACAACGTCGACTTTTCATGAGCTCAGGAAAGCAGGTCTGTTTTCAGCTCTGCGACAATGCAGAGGTTTTTTCAAAAGGTTAAGTAAGCTGTCGGATAAATGCAGTGGGTTAAGAAGTACAACATTTGCTTCTGTGGTGGAATAGAAGTATAAAATAGGGACCAAAAAAAAAAGAAGAAGAAGAAATAGTCAAGTAAAGTACCTCAAATTTGTCCTTAAGTACTAGAGTAAAAGTACTCCGTTACATTCCGGCATTGCCTTTAAATCAAGGATTGATTTTTGACTTTTTCACTCTTCTTCA
Source organism: Coranthus polyacanthus (assembly GCA_037367275.1). Lineage (NCBI taxonomy): Eukaryota > Metazoa > Chordata > Actinopteri > Kurtiformes > Apogonidae > Coranthus > Coranthus polyacanthus. The sequence continues at coordinate 7,028,221 of JAPQRN010000021.1, forward strand.
CCAAAGTACACAAGCCACAAATATCTAAAACTACTAGATTCATTTTGAAGGATGTAGAGGTACGGCATCTCTGTCTTCATCCTCAAAATACTTGCACTATAGTGATTAAAAAGCTACATTGTTATCAGGTGCTGTGCCCGTTTCTTATTCTCTGCAAAGGAACCACCGTTTAGGTTCAGATTTTGGTCAAGTTTGTCATTTATTGAATGTCTGCTGGCGGTGTTACGTGTTGGCTTCCCTGCACTCCGGCATCTTACCCAGAATGACATCCATACAGCTCATCAGACTCATTCAAACCATCGCTTTTGAATCACGTCGAACATATTTGGTCCTGCGGCCTCGCGCTTCATGTTTTTTGTTCGTCCATGATCAACCTCATGCCTTTGTTGGAGTTGATGTGCTTTTTTTAAGAGAGTGCTTTCTCTCTCCCTGTTTCCCTACTCCCTCTCTCTCGTTTTTCTTCTTTTTTCAAGTGCCAATTTATTTAAACTCCTTTCCCCTTTTCTTCTTTCTCCTTCATTGATTTCCAAACCCCAGTCTTTGTATGCAGCTGGGGCCCAGCTGTGTGTCTGTGACTGTGTATGCGTGTGTGTGTGTATGCGTGTGTGTGTGTGTGCGTACATGTGTGTGTTTGTGTGGGTTTTTCTGGCACACTGCTGCCACAGTGAGCACAGCACACTGTACACAAAGGACTTGAGCAGCAAAAAAGAGAGGGAAATAGAGAAAGAAAGAGAATAGGGGGGGAAAATACTGGAACGAGAAGGACTGACACGCTTGTACTGTACAGAGCGGAGGGGCGGGGCTTTTTGGATCGGGCCTAGTTTAACGGCAGATGTATCGGCACTCAGGGATGAGGGTGGGGAAAGCGAGACAGCAATGAAGAGCCCAGGCTCCACAGTTTATTACCAGGACTCTTCAAGGGGCTCAGCTCAGGCGTCAGAACCAGCGGGTGGGAGGGACACAGAAGAAGAAAAGAGAGGAGGATGAGAGAGAGGTGGGGAACTGACGGGGCTGACAGGGTTGGAGACAGCGAAAACAGCTCTTCAGCGTGAGAACGTGAGAGACGGATGGGGCGTGCGGAGGGGAGACAGAAGAGACGGGACGGGTGACAGTGGGATAATCTAAGTGTTTCCTCGTTTGTTCCCACAGCTCCAAGTGTCACTGACTTCTCTCATCCTAATTCTGTATGTCTGATCTGAACAGCAGTAATGGGGAATCCCTTGATTGAGTCCCTCTGGTATTCCACATGTTTATTCAATTATTGCTCATTCAGATGTTTCACATGTAGCCAGAGCAGTCCAATGGCTTTTTGTACATTCCTGCTTCATGGTTGCCACACTGTCGATCCACTCCAGGAGGAATTATTTAGAAAGTTTTGCGGTGCCATGGCAGGATTAGTGCACTCTGAGGAGGTTCCTCGCTATTATACCCCTGCACAGTGTTAGGGGAATACCAGAATACATGTATTTACATTACAAAATATGAGCAACTGGTTACAATTTAAATAAGCAGTAATCGGTTACATTCTTAAAATGAATTGGTTACTTAAATGGATTACTTTTTTTAAGGGATGCACTAATATATTGGCTGAACATCGGTATCAGCTGATATTTGCCTATTCACATATAAGATGTCATTTCACCGATGGCTGATGAGTGGATGATATTTATCTGTTGTGTTATTTTGTATGACTGACTTTGTGGTGACAGTTGTTCCCAGACTTTTTCAGCTTGAGACCCAAAAGATAAATGTTGGGTCTCCTCTGGACCCATTTTTGTCTTTCATGTCGTTTTGGTCGTATTATGTTTTTTTTTAGAAGTAATTTTCTTCTTTTTGCAACTTTCACATCAGGTCTCTCCTCTGCATTTCACATGGCTTTGATGAGGTCAACCTTTGTAAACTCTTCCACAGAACACTCTTCTATCTTAATTAGAAAAATGAAGTCACACATCATATTATTCTTATGTATTTTACAGTTGGCAACCCAATAAAAACAGCTCCACGACCCATTTTAGCTCCCGACCCTGAGTTTGGGAAATGCAGTAAAGTGATGAAGGGCTGAAAGACTTTGAAAACAGTTGAGTTAGCATATTTTTAAATATATGTATATATATACATATATGTGTGTGAAATGAAGATGTCCCTGGCACAAAAAGGGGCTAAACAACAAAAAACAAATAAACAAACATAAAATAACATTGCCATTGGTTATTGTCATAATTGTCATTTTAAATATGGGTTTCAGCCCAGAAGTTTCATTATTCATTCTGAAATGCACCACTAACTTACCGTAAGTTTTTATTCTTGTACATACGTGTCAAATTCATAATCTGCTGCCAAGACTATTCTCTGCCGTCTTTGAGTTTGTCAAACTGTTCGATCTCATTTTTAGGGAAATGCTCTTCTAAGATCAATTATATTGACATAACATTTGACTCATTTGACATTTACAAATACATTTCCATAACTGTTATTTATGTTCCATCTCTTTCGCCCATCTCAAAACAGAGGAAGTACAAACTATTCAAGCCTTTTCTTTTTATTTGAAGAGGATTACTTGCAACAAAATGCACATCTGAAACTATGAAAATGTTCTACTTTGGAAGTGCAAATTCACACTGTTTTATTTTTCATCATTATTTACTGGTTTTCACTCTGAGTTGACGCTGGGGAAAATAAAACGTCAGGGGACAAATTGGCTGCAGACAAAACATCACACTGCTGTTGTGCTTCCATATACGTATACATATATATATGTGTATATATATATATATATATATATATATATACACATATATATATATCGTCTTTACAGAAAGTGTTCGTGTTACAGCAACAACAATGTAAGACAACGATGAAGCAATCCAAAGTACTTGAAATATGTCATTCACTTAGAGTAATGTAGTGGAATATGTTACAAATGACCTTTAAGGCCACATATTATGTAATAAATACATTTTTCTGTAAAGTAACCGTCTACTGCCTCTGCACATTTACACGTTTCCTCTGTAAAGATGTTACAGCCAAATGTTCATTTCTATTTATTGCAGCAGTGAATTACTTAATTAATGCATGATCATATTCCTTCGGGGATGAAGACTAAATCTTGGGTAACTGTCAGGAAAAGTTACAATTTTTCTAATACACAAGAATAACACAACAGTGAACACAAGACTTCATTAGAAACCATAAGAGCAGAGTGTCTAAGGATCACACTCTGTTAACGTTCATAGTCACGGAGTGTGTGTCTGTGTGTGTATAGGTGTTTATATGTGTGTGTGTGTGTGTACGCACTTTTCACACATTCAACACCAACTGTATTCTTGCAGTTTCTCACTCACGTACAGTTATTTCTATTTTCACATTAAAGGCGTTTTATCTGATAGAAAGCGTTTACGTGCTGTGTACTCCGATGTTGCAAATTCATCCCTTTTCATTCTTGACAGTTTTTCGCTTGCAGTGCTATTATTACATTCTTTATTTCATTGCTGTGGCAGGACGACATTAAGTCTAATTGCAGATCTTCCTTTTGTAGTGAGCGTTTAATATGCTGCACATGTTTGACAGAATGAAAGAGGTTCAAACTCTCCAGATAGGCAGGCTCTGTGCGCACAATTTATAGATATGTGCCGTTTTATCACACCTCAAATTAAATTTGGAAACCCTGCTTCAGCTGTCATGTATTACAAGGCCCAGATGGGTGGCAGAGAGAGAGAGAGAGAGAGAGACAGAGGAAGGCAGGCAGACTCTCTCAGAGAGAGACAGTGTTTGCCAGCAAAACTATGAAGTATTCAGATCCTTTACTTCAGGAAAAGTACAAGTACCACACTCTACTGCTCTAAGTGGAAGTTCTGCATTCAAAACCTTATTTTAGTAAAGGTATGTGTATTATCAGTAAAATGGACTTAAAATGTGAAAAGTCAACGTAAAATGGTCCTTGTCAGTGTTTTCCATATGATGTTTTTGGATGGATTTTATGGCTGCGTTCATGTGTACGTTGCATTTTACTGCTGTACACATACTGTTCATTTGGTCTTTTGAAATGTCTACGCCTGATTCGAAACCACAGATCTACAACATCCTTGATTAAAGCTTCAGAGAGCAGGGAGAGGGTATCTGTTTAGCTTTTACGCTCATCGTTTATGGAGAAATACTGTTACAAAATCGTGTCATATTTTACGTAACACATGAAAACGTAACGTAAATGAGGATGTTTATTAAAACTGAAAATAGCAAGATCTGTAGGATTTTATTCATAACAATTCCACGCATCAGCAAGCATTTCAGCAGATGCAGGTCAAATTCAACTTCAATGTACAAACATTTTTAGTACCTGTAAAAAGTTTACGTTCATTTTCACTTCAAGTTGACTTTAGGAAAAGTCATCACATTTCATGCCAAAAAAATGCCTTTTATGTGTTTTTATTATGTCAATATTTGACCCGACCGGTATGTGAGGGTTAAGGTTGAGCTCATTTGAACTATTTGATATAGTGCTGGTAGTTTAATCTAGAGCAGTGCATCATATTCAAGATCATGGTATGTTTCTTAGCGTCGCTGTCACTTGCTCACTTGTCATGAGCTCTGAAAAGCAGGCCCGTTTTCAGCTTTGTGACGACGCGTTTTCCATCTAATCCAAGAGGGTTTTTAAAGAGTTTATTTAAGATGTAGAGAGAAGTGGAAAATAAAGTAACTAAAGCTTTCAGACAAATTTAGTTGAATGAAAAGTACAATATGTGTGTCCGAGATGTAGTGGAGTAGAAGTATGAAGGTGCGTGAAAGAGAAACACTCAAGTAAAGTAAGTAAACATGTACCTTAAATGTATACGTAACTACAGTACTGCAGTAAAAGTACTTTATTACATTCCACCACTGGTACCAGGGCAGCTTGTTAAAATAGGAACAGTTTGATATGCGTTGTGTATGAACAGGAGTATATGCTGGGATTAGTTTAGGATCTGCTTCGATCATCAGAAAAATCTTACACCTGCTGGTTCAAGACAGGAGGTGGTGTTTCTGGTTTCATCACTCTCTGTGTTTTCTCCCTTTTTCATCCATTTGCTGCCTTAGTTCAGTCTCTGTATGGAAAGTCTCTGTCCACTTTTCATTAACGCTACAAACAGTCACCGCTACAGCTTATTACAAGTTGCGCAACTGAAAAACCCCATCAAACGAAAATGAATCATATAAATGATCAGATGTGGATTGACGGTCTTGCTCATTAGATTTCACCATTGTCCATACAGAACAAAACAACAGCTAGGATTATGGACAATGTTGGATCATTGTTAAAGGCACCGCATTGCAAAATCTGACACATTTGTTCTCACAGTAGGTTATATATAGCATCACTAGCACTCAATCCTGCTTTATAATAAATCACAGAAAAAAGAAGGAGAAAGAGGGAAAAAAAAAAGGAAAGAGGAAGAGAAAAGACAAGAAAGAGAAAAATCTCTTCCATCGGGCGTCGGAGCTGTTCGGGGTGGGTGAATGAGCCACAGGGAGCTTCCTCTCCAGGGCCCGGGGGCGTCTAAGGAGAGGGGACCCCCGCCTCACGGAGCATAAGGAAATGGGTCGCAAAATCTGACAGAAAAGGAAAAGACAAAACAATAGACAGAAAGAAAATATAAAATAGCCAGACCTGGAACATCACCTCTGCCAGGAAAACTTAACTTTTTTCTTCTTCTTCTTCTTCTTCTTTTGCTTTCTTTGTATCCCCCCCCCACCACCCCCCACCACCCCTCACTTTCTCCTTTACACTTGCAAATGCACTCATGCCGACACATTTAGAGTAATCTCACACAACAGACTCCCCTGCACCCTCTCTACATCCATGGCTCTTTGTCATTGTATCCATTACAATATATACCCACTATACGTCATGCTAATCCCGTCACGTCACCTATGAATCTGTCTTCTTTTTGTGCGTTTCACAACTAAACTAAAACTGTAAATCTATATCTCGTTTAACACTCAAAAGGTAGGCAATGTGAAAATGAACTTTTAGTGGTTAATACTTGTTTGCAAGCATTAAAGTAAATGTTGGTGGGAGGCTGCTTTCAGAGAGAGCGGCAAGACAAGTTGAGTCACATGTGATCATACTTTTACGCCGCTTTATTGTCTACAGTCTGTTTTCACGGACGCTCATGGTGTTGCGTGCATTTATGCACAACTAATGCATCAGAAGAAGTCAGACAACAGAATGTGAAAAGCAGCTTGAGAGACGTTCGAACCCCGTCGGCTTCCTTACCTTCACATGCCCACCGATCATCAAATTGTCAGACGCCGCCCACCTAAAAGAGAAATATTAGAAAGGTGTGACGTCTTAGATTCGGTCTGCAAACAACTTCTTAGAAGCCCAGGTCGCGGAAGTAAGTCAAACTTGGACCAAAAACAAGAACGGCATGGGCGAGGTCAGCCAGGCAGCTCCCCCTCTCTGCCTGTACCTGTGATCGCCAGGTACCTCCTTCATCTGACCTGCACATCCCACTCTGCCCACCACACACACACACACGCTCAGTATAAATGTAGTATTTACCTGAAAGGGAGTAAACACATTCCTTCATGAAGAGAACATGCTGCGGTGATTTTTACAGACCCACCTGTAACAGTCAAGGTTCAAGGTCTTAAATTTTGCACACATCTCTATCGGCCTCACTCACTCCCCTCTGTTTTTATGGTTTTTTTTTTAGAACATGTCCACTTTGTACCACACGTTTTTAGAGGCAGTGAAGGCAACACTTCTGCAGATAATTTACGACGTTTTATTGGCACTGAGCCACCTCGAGAAATAATACTGATTCATTTATTCATTCATTTCACAAATCATACTGTAGTGATTCAAACTTAACTGGAACACGAGAGGCATTCACATTAGACACGGTAAAGAATTCATCTTTATAGTGACAACATGTCCGCTTTGATCTTCTAATTTTATTCACCGCTGGCTTGTTTCTTGTAAGTCATCAAAATGACAAGAAACAAAAATGCCTAGACACGTGTTCAATCATTTCATTAAAGACTCTTTTGATCAATGTAAATGTAATGTTCACAATTAATTGATCATTGCTCTATAAAAAGCTGGAAATTTATGGAAAAACCTCCTTTTAGGTGCAATTCGGTCATTTCATCACATATTGTAAAAATGTTACTGCCGTCACAAAAAAGTCCTCTGTAATGTTACAAACTGTGGTTTCAATGTGAATGCACATGTGAGTTTTATGAAGAAATGAAGAGTTATTTAGGCAATGTTTGGTAAAACATGAAGATCTGATAAACACAAAACACAGTCAAACCCAAAGTCTCACCTCAGATCGAACCAAAAACCTGTTCGCTATGTGCAATGTTATATCTTGTAACTGAATCTTTCAGGTGTGATAAGGACACAGTAATCATCACCCGGAAGTGTTTTATCCTTGAAAGGAAGCAGCACGAATAAATATCAGTTTGCAGTGGTCCACTCCGTCATTTATCACCCTATAACAATCTAGTAGATACTCTTATCTCATACTTTCTTACATTTTCCCACATTACGTGGCAGGTTATCATTTTTTTATATGAGTATTGCACAATTACAAAACCAACATGGTTTTAATCACTAATGATCACTGATAAAACAGGACTGGACTGAAGTCTTAAGTATTTCAGAGAAACAGCAGCACTACTTTTATTCATACAGTACAAATTTGAGGTACTTTACTTGAGTATTTCCTATGTCTACTCCACCACATCTCCAAAGGCAGATATTGTACTTTTTACTTCACTACATTTGTCTGACAGCTTTAGTTCCTTCTCAGTTCACAGTTTTTCATCCCCTTCCTGTCCAGTGAAAACCACGTATCTCCAGATGTGCCGACGTTGTATGTCTGTGACAAACTGAAACGTGAAGTGTTTCCTTTATGGGTTGAGTTTAAAATTCTCCTCCTCCTGAAGCTGAATAAACTCTTTAAAAACCCACTTGGATTCGCTGGAAAATGCGTTGTCACAAAGTTGCAACAAGCCTGTTTTTTTCTGAGATTGTGAAAAGTTGACGTTTTAGAGACGCGTTGATCTCCCAGGACAGCGATGCTACAGTTTGTCAACGTTATCTGTGCTCCCTTTGGGAGAAACAGGTGACTCAGAAAGCAAAAGCCAATCTGATCAAGTTCTGCATTCATTCTGCCCTCGACTGTCAGGCTGACATTTTAAATGACCGTTACAGTCATTTTAGACCGGTTTTACAGATATATAGATATGTTATAGATATGTTTTATTTTATTTAGTACTGGTCGTTGTTCCTACTGACCTGTGTATCTCAATCTGTCGCCTCATAACTACGTTCCCTGTGAGTTTTCAAAGTAGTGTGTATGGACTGGAAATTAATTTCCCTTCTTGGGACAATAACATTGTCTGAATCATATGATGATCTTATAGAATATGATGCATTGCTGTAGATTAAACTACACAACAGTTCATAAAGTAGTTCAAATGATCTCAACCGTATACATGTACAACAGTAAAATGAATCAAAACGCATCATACAATAAAACACAGGGACCATTTTTCTGCATAACGAACACTTGGACTTTTCACACTTTAACAACGTTTTGCTGATAATACTTATAAGTAAGCTTTTGAATCCAAAACTTTTACTTGTAGTCGAGTATTTTCACTGCATGCTATTAGTAGTTTCACTTCACTAAAGGATCTGAATATGTCTACCACCATTGAGGAACAGAATGATTATATGGTGCATATGTCCAGCATACAGAAAGGATGAAAGAGGGGAAAGGGAAGGAAGTCATAAGGCAGCCTGGCAGCATATCACAGGGAGGTAACGTCATCTAAATGATACAAGTAATAGGTAGGTGCGAATGTGTACAGGCCTTACAGTGAGGCTGAATGTCAGACACAGATCTGGATTTATTGTCACTTCTTTATTCTTCGTTTGTGAGATTTGCAACTTTTTCTGGCTATCATCTGATGATTTCCTTTATCCCCCCCTTGCGTATTCTCTAATTGTTTCACTATTGTCTTTTATCTTCTGTTCCCTCCACCTCGACATCTCCACCTCCTGTCTTTTTCGCTCTGTTTCCATTTTTATCCGCTATTCTTTTCTTCTTTTCCTCCTTCTCCGTCCATCTATCCATCCTCCTGCGCTCCTCCCAGCCTCGGCTCCCCCTAGGCCTGTATGGTCTCCCGTCCCC
>JAPQRN010000021.1:7067358-7092171 GCA_037367275.1 Coranthus polyacanthus
AATGAGAGAAAGACACAGAGTTGACAAATTCATGAGCCCCACCACACCCTGGCACAAACATCGGCCTCAGAACACGAACGCTCACCCCTGGAGTAGAAGGAAAAACCATAGGCGGTAAAAAACACACATTTTATGTACTGTAAAAGGAACTGGCTCGGAGAACTTTGTACATCATTCATCTTCCTCCAGCCTTTTCATCTTCACAGGGACCAAAAGTTAACAACAGTGTGATCCCGGTGCAGCACTGGCATACTTTGAGAGCTGCGGCCAAAGAATCCCTCACAGAAAGTGACTGAGAAACAACAAGGGAACTACCCCCTCTTGTGGTTGGCTAAAAAAAAAAAAAAAGTTATAAGAGGAAGAGATTTGATTTTCCTACAAGGGCATGTGGTTCACTCCTTCATGTCAAAATGTCCCTGGGGGAATATGAAGTGTGTGGAGCAACAGACAGATTAAAAAAAAAAAAAAAAGCCAAAGAGCCTTTCTGATGTACTGTATACATTGTTTTATTCCTGCTCGCTTACCGTTTGAGATGGCGGCACATGAACTGCAGCATGTCGTGGTTCGGAGGAGGCATGTTAAGCACCAGACACTTTAAACGATCCACTTTGTCCATGTAGTCTGCCATCTCTGCAACACAGAGCAACAAGACACACCAGATCACAATAAATGTCACCATTTGCATGACAGCTCATGTACTTTATCAGATGTGATTTAAATTTACTAACTGATGGCATATGTACTCTATTAGCATCCACTATCTAATCTGATACAGCAGCGTGCAATTATCAACTGTCACCACTATGGTTTGATAAACAATGAACTGCTGATCTATTCAGTCTGGAAAAACTAAAATATGATGATAACAAACTGAGCCTCACACCAAAAATGCATTTGAATAATACAAAAGACAGAAAGAAAAGTAATATCAATTTCATTTTGCAGAGAAGAAGAAGACTATGGGAGAAGTGCCAAAAACGACAGCCACAACATGAGGACTTGTCCTTAAAGATTGTTTTAATTTTTGCAGTAAATCTACACATTTTAAGTCAATAAACAGCAGTTTTGTCAGTATGTAATTACTCTTTTATTGCCTTGGAATTCATGTGATTTTCTTTTGGGAGGCAGTATTTTATTGTACTGTCTCCACATATCTTTCATGATGTGTGCGGCTTTGTGTAGCTTTTTGTCAGAGCTAAAAAAAAAAATGCTGTAAATATGCTATAGTTTACCCGTTCCCAAAGACCGGGTTTTGACCCACAGATGGGTCGCAGGAGATTTTGTCTGGTTCGCCAAATAAATTTGCATTTCAAAAATGTGATCTGAATTGTAGTACTGAATGTTTGTATTGTTCTGATAATTGTACTACATTCTGTTTGTTTTACTGTCTAAATGCATTTAGTTCATCTCATGTGTGATCAGGCTAAATGTCTGTTACTAAATGCATTTATTAAGTATTTAATATGTACTACTTGTTTTCAGTAACATCTAAACAACAAAGTCGTAATTTATCAAAAATATATCTCTTCTAAACAGCTGGTTAGCCTTAATAAAATTATAATATGATGTGGAAATCACAGTAAAAATGGTCATTTATGCACAAATTTGCTGTTTCATTCTAAGTTCTGGTTTAATACATTTGTATTATTAATCATACATTTTGCTATCATTTTCTTGTTTCTATGAATAGGGAGGGAACTGGTGGGAGAAAAAGTTTGTTTAAAACTAAAAAATGTGCGATTGCTGAAAAAATCTGATTATAAAAACTCTTTGGTGTGAATGGGTTCTTTTTGTTGTTTAAATTGTCATTTTATATTGTATATTTTATCATTTTACATACAGTAGATATGCATTGTAATGTGTATGTGTATGTGTACTGTATTGTGTGAATGTTTCTTTCTGTTTTGTCACCATGTAAATTGCGTGGACCCCAGGATGAATAGCTGCTGCTATGGCAAAAGCTACATCTTAATAACAAAGAGCAGATTCTATAATAAAGAAAACTTGTGAAAGCATCTTTATGATCAGGACTGTCCTGTTTTGACTCCTGAAGACCACAGTAGTGCTGCGAGTATTCAAAATAAACTGTAAGACCAAGAATGAGTCCATAAAGACGTCTCACCTCATATCTAAAGACATTTAAGAAGAAAGGAATTTATACCTTCATTTCTATCTATATTAAGGTATAAATTAATATAGATATTAAGTTTATCAGAGAACTTAAATTAATTTAAGTTCTCTGATAAACTGGGAGTAAACTGTTAGCGTTTAGCATGCTAGCAGCTTGGGCAAAAGTTAAACGGACATTTTCTAGCCATGTTAAATTGCTAGTTTGTGTAATGACAACTAATGCACCTTATATTGAGAGATAAGACAGTGTTTTATGTAATATGGGTGTATTTTGAGTTACAGGAGCTGTTTGGCAACAGGGTTGTATTTTGCTAACATGTGTTAGCAATGCTTTATAACTCTTTATAAAGCTAAACATGGAGGTTTTACACTTGTGTATTAAGTAACTTGTTGGTTTGGCTCTGAAAACAGTAACACGGTTCACAGTTATTTCTTACAACTGTATACTGACAAGCACACTGGATTAATCAAAAACAAAGACTGCTTGGTGGGTGTTCTTAATCACGCCACCTGAACTTGGTTGTTATCTTAAATGTTAGTAACTTTAATAAATGGTGACGTATTTTAAACTTTGCAGTAAGAGTCCCTTTCGCAGGATATAAACTGTAGCAAAGCAACTAGAAAGATTTGAGATTTAATAGCATTAACCTTGTGAAATAGTGAGTCTAAAATCAATGTATGACAACTTTTCTGAGTTCTTGTTTATTAATGACTTATACAGTGTTTACAACCTAACTAAAAAGCTAATTATAAATCCCTTATAAGGATACCCTTGTAGTAAACAGTTTATAGATATGCTTTTCCTTGTCCCCTGTCGTCTTACTATGTTGTTTATGTGTGTGGAATGTTTCTTCATGTTTTTTTCATGGATTCAGCATGAGCGGAAGCCCAAGCCAAATTCCCTACAATGTATGACAATACAGAGACACTTGAGGATTCTGTGTTGAACGGTCTGTCTGGTACTGAAGCTGGTCACTCACTGACTGTCTCCACAATGTCGGTAAAAAAGCCGTAGGGAACCAGGGGCTCGGGAAGCTCACGAAAGAAAAGTTTCAAAGCTCCCGTGATGACATGAATGTCCTCCCACTCACTCTCGTCCAAATTCAGCTTCTCCTCTGAGAGACAGAAAGAAAAGAGTGAGGAGGGGAGGGTGAGGACAAGGGGGGACAGAGAAATTCAGACAGACAGGGTCAAGACAGGGGAAAGCCAAGGCAATGTGAGGAGAAACAAAGAGTTAGAAGTGAGACAGAGAAAATACTGTAGTGGAGTTACAGTCAGGGCATCATTTGTAGAGAAACATAAAGGGGACAACGTGCAAATTTGTGTCAGCGCTGAGGCGTAACATGAAGGCATGTAGCTGCAGGAGGGAGATAGAGCTGAAAGAAGACACAGAAGCACAAACACTCAAAATAACACACTCTCTTTCAAGTATAAAGCACATTTCTTTTGCAATCCGGGCTTGACTAATGCTTCTCAGACTGGATCATAAGCAACAAAGGAAAACAAATACAGAGCTGTAATTTGACCTGAGTGTCCAGATAATGCAAGCAAGTATCTTACGATGAGAAGCATTAGTCAGTGAGATATTGCTTTGCACAGAACAAAAGCAGCCGGTTCTCCGTTTTGTCCACTTGGTGGCAGCCATGGACCGTGTGAGAAATCTCTGTACAACCTGCTGTGTGTTATTACATCAGAAAACTTAAAGCACAAATGCCTAAGGGACACACATACATTAAGTAAATGGTAGCACAAGCACCACACTGTTCAGAGAACAAGAACGTCTGCAGCTCAGCTCAGCTCAGCTCTGTGTCAGTCTGTGGGTGGGTCTGTGTGAGTTTTTGACTGATGTTTTCACATTATGCAACATATAATGCACAAAACAACAAGCAGAGTAACACGTGAAAGCGGATTTTCTTTTTTTTTTTTTTGTGTGTGTTGTTCGTCGTCCGTCTGAATCTACCTTGAACCAACCCTGCCGGGAACATGTAACGGCCGTCTGTAGTCACCGCTCGCTCTGCAAAAACCAACAGTTACTCAGTCTGTGCTGTGTCCTCTTTATAAAATGGATGTCATGTAGAAGGAGACGATGACTGATTTGAAGGCAGGTATAGCATGTGGTGTTTGTGAAATGTCTCTGTTAAATATCAGATATACTCCGAATGAACAGAACAGCTTCAGGTGAAATGTATGCATCTTCATTTTCTAAATGACTGAAAAAGACGAAAAGATTGAATGAAAGCATTTCTGGTTAATCAAAATCTAGCTTCTATCTCTCCCTCCTTAAAATGTCCCTCTCTGAGACAAAGTTAACCAACATTAATCATCAGTATCATCTGTGTTCATTGTTTCCCCTCCTCCCACTCTGTTTCATCCTCACCGTGATTCACCAGGAAGCGTAGTTTCTGAATTACTGCCAGGTTTCCTGATACTCTGTAGATGCCATCAGTGTCCAGTCCTGTAACATACCACATACAGGTAGTTAGATGACTACTGTGACAATGAGTCAGTATCAACCAGGGCTGGGCATGCCGACGATCTTATATTATGATTGATTTGACAGCTGTCCACAATCTCTCAATTCTTTGAATGAATTTTCTGTCGTCCTACTTCTGTTTCCAAACATGACATGATAACATTAAAGCGAATTTAATCAGGGTTTTCCCTGTGTTTTCAGAGGGCTTTTCTGGGGGTTGCTGGGGTTTGAACTTATTTTACGTTTTTTCCACATTCTTTACAACCACTAGTCTATATTGTACTTATGGTCAAAAGTCTATACATGTTTTCCCCAAGTTTGAGTAAGACGTAGATGCATGGGTGGCGTGACTGGGGGGTCTTTCCACGAGAAAATTTCACAGTTTTCAATAAAAAAAACAACATTTATTATTACCAAATCTATGTACAAAATGAAAAGCTACAACACCCAAAAAGAAAAAAAAACTAAAGTTGCTAAACAAGTCCTCTGGAGACCAACCAGAACCACTAGATCTGGGAAAAGTCATTTTAGTTAATGCTCTCCACATTGATTTGACAAGAATTTGGCTTAGATGGAGCCCAGGATGGCTTGAGTGTTGAACCTCATCCTTATAATGGCAGGAAAACCCCTATTTTAATAAGATGGATCCATTCCACATCGACAATTCCTGCCTTTACCAGAGTGTCTACAGGTTCCAGATGCTTAAATGTGACACTTTTTAAGAGCTTTTCAAGATAATGTTCAATCAAATTTAAAGACAAATCCAGTTTTTTAATCAAGCCTTGCAGGTAAATGCTACACCGCTAAAGCTAATAAGTAGTAGATATGTGATTGTGTGCAGAGGTAGGTTTCATGCAGGATTTTGTTTATTACAGTGAGTTGAGGTTAACCTACATTTTTTCCTACAGGTAAACTGCTAGTATCAAAAAAAATTCATTTAGTGGTAGGTTTGAAGCGTTGTAACATCAGAAATGTGGACTTTCACGCTGAAGAGCTTGACTCGTATTGAAGAGATGGGAAAATTAAATTAGATGAAATATTTGGGGCACTTAAGACTATTCAATGGCTTCTAAGACCTAATATTTATAAGACTGGACAGTTTAAGACTTCTTAAGAACCTGCACATGCCCTGTTTACGTTTTGTGTTGACAGAAAATTGCTGCAGAAATGTCTGACCAAGTGTCAATTATTCAGACATTCGTGCAGTATAAATGTAAAGAATACTTCAGGTGTTATTTTATTATTTTAGTCTTAACTTGTTATTAACTCATTATTTTAATGATCCAATAAACCCACGTATTAATAATTATTTTAACACCAAAATAACGACATCCAGTAGAAATAGTGGCATCATTAATGTGCTGCTGTGTTTTAATTGTGCTTAATTTTGAATTGTGTTTCTAGTTTGTACTCTACAGTACATTTTAAAATTGATCACACATAATGGAACGTTAACTATGATTAAAAACAGTGTGATATGATCTTTTGGCCAGATCGCTCACCCCTAGTATCACGTCCAAACTGTATTATTATTATTTCTTTTCATAATTTAAAGCTGGACTGGAGTAAAAGATGTTTCGTCATGGTTTTGTTCTATTTTAAGGCAGTCAGAGGAGCTGATGTGATTGTTTTTCCAGTCCTGGTACTGTAGTTGTTCTTTTAGGCAAATCAATAATTTATTGTGCCTAGGAAGTTCTTTGTTGCATAAGCCCGAAGAATAAAGTAAAGCAAAACCCCCATTTTGACATGTTGAGCCGGTAGGACTGGAGCTGCAGAAACAAATTCCACACAAAGTTACATTTTGTACGATAACATGACACTATATACTTAGGTTTAAACTTCCTCTTAATATTTAATAGCGAGCTGCTTGATGAAACAGACTTTTTGTCAGGACGTTGGATTTCTGCTTTTTCATCGTCATGGTGGTAGATCAAGTCAGTGGTGCTTTGAGAGCGAAATACACAGCCGCACAAGCACAAAGCGTAATGGTGCTGTTACAAAATATACGGAGTTCATTTAGCCACTTGGAAAGTACAACAAACAACACGATGATTCAGCCTCTACGAGCCCTCTACGGCAAACAAATGGAGAAACGCTCGTCAGTTAAAATACGATTTTTCTACTACAGAGAAACAAACTTATTTGTGTGCTTTTGAATCATCAGCTTGCCATGCTGCGTAGGTGTATGAACATTGAACTTTCTTCCTTCCTCTTTTCTTTTGCCTCGCTGATCAGACATATCAGAATGTTTCCTCCCTCTCTTTGTCATTCTGTTGTTTAGCCACTTTGCCCTAAGCTTTCTGACGAGGCCTTAAATTGAAATTTTTCTGCGTGCAAACAGACTCGGTTATTGTTTAAAAATGATCCTCCGACATATTTAATTAATCAAAAGCAGGTTTTAAAAGCCATAGTGGTCAAAAATCCTTTGAGTATTAAATATTCATCTGGAGCATTGTTTCTATACACTTTCAAAACAACTCAATTTTCTCTCATTTAGATCTATCTCTGTCTGGCAGCTGTCATTACTTTTTTCCCTCAGAATTGGCGCATTTGTGCAATCATAAACATTTCTCAGTGATTTTGTTTGATGATTCATGTCGCAGGCCGAGCAAAGCAAGTGACTGACGCTCAAAACAGGATAGAGGGTGTTTTCGCGTGTGTCCGCTTTGAATCGGGAATCGCATTAGCAGGAGCCGGTGTGTGTGTTTGTGTGTGTGCGCACAGTGACTGTACCTCTCCTCTCCACAGCTTCGGTACAAAGACGAACAAAACGAGGGACGGTGCTCCTCTCCCTCTCGCAGAGCATCTCCAGGCGACAGCCGAACACTTGATCTGAACAGCGATGACAGACACACACAAATACACAATCACTCGTCTTAGGTTTGTCTGGAACCCCCCCCCCCAAATGACACACTTTTATACTAAGAACATGATGTAAGAGCTACAAGCTTTACTTAATATGGTGCTAAATTTACCGTCCACTCTGAAGAAAAACCTCTGTGTTCTGCTCTGTTCCCTGTAGAAAACTAAAACACCCTTGATGATGCAACCTTTCTCATGTTCTGTGCAGTATATTCTATAGTGTGTATAAGGAGTCGACTGATATTCAGCACTTTCATGATTATTAGTATGGGTATTCTTTAAAAATCTGTTCTCCAATAAAATAAATGAATGTAAAAATGTGCTAATTTGGCTCTGATGCAGCTGCTCTGTGCGTCTGTAGTCGCCACTCGGAGCAAACTGCTTACTGCACCACAATCTGACATTTTACTAAAGTTTTACTAGAAGCTGGATTGCACAAAAACTACTGCACTGATTTTCACGAAACTTGTTGGAAGGGCATGGGCCAAGGATGAAGGCCTTAGATTTTTGGAGAGGATATATAATATGGATTTTTTTATTTTTCACTTTCTTTCACACTGGAGAGCCCCGGGCTAGCTTACAGTAGATCAAACCTTTGTCACCATGGTAACAGCCAGCTAAATGCACAGTACGTATGTCATTTCTGCCATGGGTGTCTCTTAATCAAAACACGAACAGAGGATGTAGAAGTGGCGCGAGATCATGAGAGTTGACGTTTTCACAACCATTGCTGATGAAAATCTATCTGATGTGACTCAGGAAGAAATCATGTTTACCATGTTCTGGCGTTTCATTCAAATAACATAGATGTAACATTAACATTAAGCACGAGGTCTAGTTAAGGGGACCATTGTCATTGACAAGTGACCAAATGAAACAGACCTTTACATTGAATAAAAGTACAGCTTTCTCTGAATTTGAACATTGTTGGAAACATCTGATGTCACAAAACAGCCTAGTCAGGATTCTATATTTTAATGTAGAAATGTTAAATATTATAGGTTTAAACTAACCAGAAGAATAGTGGTTGTTTGCCTTGGCAGAGGCCTGCACTGTGTGAATGTCTTTCTAGTTTTATTTACTTTATTTACATTATAAGTCTTTGGGGAGCTTTGGTTATTTATTGACTAAAACATTCAGTTAACGTCATAAGAAATGCTGCTGGAGCTCTGTGTACTTAACTTACTTAATTTTAAGATAAAATAGACAAGATAAAAACACAAGTTCTCTTTTAACTGAGCATTTCAACAACGTTCTGTTTCAGAGTTTGTGTTATTCTAAATTCTGATTCCAAGACTTTTAGTTTTTATCGCAAATGCATATCGGTTTCAAATATTAGTTGTCGGCCTTCTTGAGTAATCGATACCAGCCTTGGAAAAACCATATCAGTCGACCCCTAGTGTGTATCGTTGAAAACAATGTCAGTTTTCAGCAGCAACATTTTCAGCAGAAGAAAACAGTTTTATTCATTTTCCGTTGTATAAAACAGCAGCATTTCCACTGGAGGGACCTTTCCTAGCAACAAGGAACTTTTGGAAGAACCAGGTCTAAATTTAGTTCACAGGGCGTTATTTTACTCCTAAGCCCCTGTTGACACACTGACACGGAGGTACAGAGGAAAGTGTTTGACAGATGACGTCCGGGCCTCGTAGACATTCATGCAACAGTTTGTTGTAGAGTTGCACACAAAAGGGATGTGTAAAAAACAATGTTGGCAACTAATTTTCAGTGGAAGTTGCAACAGGACGGTCAATCTGTTGCTTAAAGTTTCTAAAGGATGTTGTGATGTCATTGTATGATAAAATCATTCATCATCATCATTCTGTAAAACTGCAACATTATGAAAATCCATTACAGGTTGTTCAAACTGACTGGTAATCTTGGTGAAAAATATGATTTGAAATTTGTTAGTTTAGATTTGCTTGTTTATCATCACTTATTTATTTGTAAGATAACATAAGATAAGATATTTTTATTTTCAAACACAACACATTGAATTATTGAACAACTTGTTTATTTTATTTCACAACAGACAGATCCATTTTAAATGGTCAGTCTCACAAGTTACTTAAGTCTAGTGACAAAATTGCTAGATTTTGACAAAGTTGGCGTCACTGGTAAATACAGTTCTTGTTTTTCTCAGACGTCACATAACTAATTTGCCTAATCATTGTCGGGTTCTTAGACCACGGTGGAAATACAACAGAACCAGAATCATAAAGTAACAAAGTACAAATACTTCATTACAGTAGATTGTAAAAATACTGTGACTAAAAATACACTGGGTGAAAACACAGTGTTACATGACTAGATACAGTCTTAAAATATTACAGCAGAGTTACAGAAAACATACTTTGATCATTCCCCGCTGTATACTGCTGAATAAAGGATACATCCGTTGAAATAGTCTAAAACATCTAAGAGAAATCTCACCTTTAATGAGGCCTTTCTCTTGCAGGGCCTGCAGTGGAGGTCTCTTTAGAATCAGCTTCTTCAGCCGGGTCTTCACTCTCTTCCTCTCTGTGTTCTCCAGGTTGGACGACGAGCGAGGGACTGCAGAGGGAGGAAAGGAGAGGGAGGGGGAAGAGTAGGAGGAGGTCAGTGCAGGGCGTTGAGCTGCGGGGAAGAGGAGCAGGTGAGCGGGGATGGTGGTGAGGATGAAAAGTGGGAGGGCGGGGCGACGACGGAGGTGAGACAGCACCGACGGAGGGATTATCTGCCAGGGGGGCTGAGTGAAAATGTAAGTGGGCTGAATGGAGCAGACAATGGAGGACAGGATGGACGGATGTAAAACGCCTGTATGGAAGTTTAGAAGAAACAGTGATGATGATGGAGTGGAGGACGGCGACGGTGATGTGTGATGTTTTGTGCGATGAGAGGCGTCGCACGCTCAGACTTACGTGACGTTCTCCTCTCGTCCTCGTCTCCGCTGTGGTCCAACATCTCCACGCTGCCCGCTCTCCTCAGGGAGTACAGAAGCACGTTGTCTAACGGGTTTTCACGATCCTGAAGGACAGGCAGCGTCAAACTATGTTAGCTGTGATGCACATCGACATTGTACTACATACCAAGGTTTTAATAGATTGGGATTTTTCAGTTACTTCTTATTTAGCTCTGACTTTGTTTTTTTTTGTTTTCACTTTCAATTTAGTTTAAAATACTTTTTAACAGATATAGGCCTATTAAATTAATTTGGCTGATTAATTGCTATCAGCAGAAGTTGCTGCCAGTAGTTCATATTAGTCTTGGAATAACTGACGGAGGGAAAATAACAGCTCAAAAGTTAAAAAATAGCTCCCACCTAGATTTAGATTGTTTAGGGTTAGTTTGTTCAGTTCCACGTTTATTGATAACTTACTATGAGATTATGAGTTTGAGGTTCAGTAATTCATATTTATCTATTTAGATATGTATTACTTTGACTTAGATGTTCAGTTCAAAGGTTATAAGAAAGTTAAAGGTGAATTAATGCCAGACGTGCATAACATGTTTTCAGTTTAGAATTTCTGGGGACAGGGGCAGAGATGATATGAGCTGATTAAACGTGCAAACATTACTATTTGTAATAACGCACCAGGTAGAGGGTTCCTTGTACATTTTACAGCATTATTTCTATCCCTAACATAGCTGAACAAAATTGCCATTGTAACTGAAATATCCATAACCGAATCGATATTGAATTGAAACAGAAATCAAAATGAATTGGGACGGTGTGAGGTGGAGGGAACCCTACCATACACACAACGTATTATGAATAAATTGTATCCCTAAATATTAGAGTGAAGGGTGGGGACAGAAAAATGTATGTTTTAATAGAATGACCCAGTCATTGTGTATAAAAGAGGTATGAAGGTTTTTTTGTACATCGTTTCATGTCAGTCATCAAATTCTGTGAAACTGAACTGCAATGCAGTGAATAAATATGTAATTCTTGTTTTTTAAGGGGTATTTCTTCTTCAGTTACAGACATTGTGCTGTATCATAGATCACTGTTTTACAATGTGTCAAGTATTGCAGAATGGCTGTATCGTGACACCATCGGTATCATGAGTCCTGAGCTGCTCTGTACTTCCCACTATTTGCCAGTGTTTTTCAGATGGACTCTGTGTGTGTGTGTGTGCGTGTCTCACCAGTCTGTCGATGACATTCTGGATGGTCTTGTACCATTCTCTGATCAGAGAGTCTGTCTCCGACTGGAGCAGGAATTCATTTCCTGTCACCGTCCTCAGCTGAAACACACATTTTTAAACAATATTAAAACCCCTGGCTTCAAATAGTAAAACTGCATATGTGCAATAATGCACTTTGATATCCCCAAAGTTGAATGTGTGCTCAGGAATCCACAAAAATCTGAGTGAAAATAAACATCTAGAACTATGACACAACCTAGTCCAGAAACAGCTCATTCTGTTATTTAGACCATCTCGTTAGCTAGTAATATTAGCTAATGTTGCTAATGCTACATCACCAGGGCTAAATGTGTTAGAAAACTGTTAGTTAGATAACCTTAATGATAGTCTAATAACACGCTAATAACTCAGTTACATATAATGTATAGCTTAACATTACATAATTGTGATAGATAGCAAGATAGATAGTTAGCAGCTAGTAGCTAACAGACGCTAGTTAATTTAGGAGGAACGACTGACTGGGATGGTTTTTATGATTGGTTCACAGTAATTGTGTAATAAATCTTCCAAACTACCCACGCTCTTAATTCAAACCCAATATCACAAAAACTTCAACAATGTCATGAATTTGGATTGAAACTTAATTTCAAATACTTTTCAATGTTTACTATTATGTACATAAGACCCTAAATTGCATAGTTAGAACCCTATTGTGTATGTAGGTTTCCAGAGGATTTAATAGATGTTAATCTGTAAATTCATATTATCACACTGTCACAATGTAACACTGCTGTCATCCAAACTGTAAAAAAAAAAAAAAACCACACAGATCCAGTAAGGGTTTCTTTCTTCATACTCAAGTTAAAATCAAAGTTCACTTGTGCTGATATTTTTTACTTTAAAGACAGTACAGCGCTTAGAGCTACAATAAATCTGCCAAATTTCGTATGAAAATATGTTTTTAGTGCTTCCTCATCCTCACTGAGGGTCACTTAAGAGTGACTGGCTATACGAGAGCTTCCCACTCTCACTTCCCTGACCCTTCACTGACAGAAATAGGACATTTTGTTTTGATACTTTCTGTATCTAGGTTTTGTTTTTTTTTTTCTTTTTCTAAATCATCTCAAAACCAAAGAAGACAATTCAAGAGTAACTTTAAGATCACTTCAGCTGCTACATAACAGTGTTTTGATTTCACTGTTTTTCACTGAAATTTGAGATCACAAGCTTCTATAAGTTTCTTTTAACTTTATTCACTGTTTCACAGCTTTTTGGTTTCTTACCTTGAAGACATTTTTCTTGCTGGACAGTTCATTGGCCCAGTGCAGCTGTGCTCCTCTTAAGTCCACGCTGCTCTCTGGGCGACTGTTTCCTGGTCTCTGATTTCCATAAACAGGCATGAGCACACGCAAAGAAATATATGTTTTATGTTTTTCAAATTTGTCACATTCACCTGGCTGCACTCACTGAAGTTTATGTTAATAGCCTGCTGTTTGGTGTTTATGCAACACACAGAATTTCTGGGCCACTGCTTTTTACATGACTTGGTCTTCAGTGGAAAAGCTGAAGTGTGCCATTTCATGATACGAGCCCACAAAGAGAAAGTGAAAAATAGACAAATGTGTGAAACACGGGGGACAGAAATAGCTGTGTGGTCTCTGGTTCTGATTTTGTCCAAAGCCTCTGCTCTCTGTCTAATGGTGCAGAATCAGCTGGCTTGGGAGTCTGCTGAGTTTATTTCAAAATAAGAAATCTATCATGCATTGCACTTAAAAAAATGACTCATGACCAGCAATTTTGCAACAAAAAAATTGCTTCATATAATAATCTTCTTCAGATTTGACTAATATGTTGAATCAAAATGTTTTCCGTTTTGCATTTGCACATGATTAAGACACAGGGTTTGTCTGAGCTCTTACCCAGGAGGATGGTGTCTGTGACTTAGGATCCTTGAAGAAAACCAGACTGTTGCCGACCAACACCACCCAGGATGGGCTCCAGTTTTTCCTGCAGCCCAACAAACATTTACTATTCAGACAGGATTCAGCCCAAATTATACTTACTTTTATTTACGCACAAACACAAACATCATCATACTTTATAACATGGAAGATAATAAACTCACTTGCTTTAATTCTATATCTCACCTCAGTTTTCTGCCTCCTTCTGCAATCTTTGTCTTATTCAAGAGGCCAGCTTTCTCCAGTTCCTGAGAAAACATTAAATATACAGTATTTACAGTACGTCGATGTCGCATGCATGTAATGTGCTCTTTCACTGGTTACCCAGGTTGACCCGGGATGGCAGGAATAATATGAGTATATAAGCAGAAGGCTTTTCCTCGCAGTAATAAAGTGCATCCTGAGCAAACTCATTTAGTTTGACTGTTGCATCATCAGGAGGGGAACTGCTTTAAAATCTCCCACTGTGGAACGGCCCCATTTAAGGTGCAAGAGAACAAAATTAACAGGAACTCTAAAAGTTTGAAGCCTTGAGTACAGTGTGAATACAGTGAGTACAAACTAGGAGGGAGGAAGATCATTTGTATTCAGAGAACAGAGGAAGAGGGAAGCTACAGTTATCTGTTTATGACAGTGTCTTCATTTTCATACTGTGGGTTTTAAGATATTAATCGCTGAGATTTTATTTGTCCTGTTCAAAGAAGGGTGAACCTCAGCCTCCTCGGCCTGTACAGTTTTTAATATATTTGAAACTTTAGTGGAAAAGTTTAAAATATATTAATCTGGAAAGCACCACTAACATTTCTCAGTAATTCCTTTTTTATACATTGCACGTAAGTCAGTTTTTTTTACAGAGCCCTCAATCACAAGCCTCTCATTTGCCTTAAGGGGATTTACACTATATACAGTAAGCAGGGGGAAAAGTATTCAAGTACTGATACACCTTGTTTCTTCATTCTGTAAACCTTACATAAGTAAAATGATGTTAGTATTATCAGAGAAGTCAAACTAGTCATTGTGCAGTAAAATGGTCCCTGTCAGTGTTTTACTATTACATATAATGTTATGAATGTTATGATATGAAGTTGCATAAAATGGAAATAGTTAAGTCAAGTACAAGTACCTCAAACAGTACAATTCTCATGTACTTCTGTATTCACACGCTAAAAGGCAGCGTGGTCTTACCGGTGTGCAGCTATCGCTGTCTGGGGAGCTCTCAGGAGAAGGAGGCTCCACCACGATGTTGGTCACATTACAGGAGTAGTCTCTGCACTGCTGGACCATCTGAAAGACAGGGAGGGACAGGGAGTCAGCATCAGCACCTCTGCTCACCTGCGTGTACGTGTATTTCTACAAAAGCATTTCTTTTTTTGGGTATACAGTATTTCTCCGTCCTCGCCTTTCCTCCTGTGTCTGTGAATGCTGTACACACAGCTTTGTGTTTTGTCGGTGAATACCTTGCCATTCTCAGGCAGGATCATAGACTGGGAGTGGCTGAGGTGCTGCTTGACATCATGCAGGGCTGCAGAGTTACGGCAGCGGGCATCGGCACTGCTGAACGCCATCGTGCTCAGGGTGTCAGAGGAAGCGGCACGCTGCATGCTCTTCACAGGGGTTAAAGGTCGGGGTCAAATGTTTGGGGCAGTGGTCAAAGGAGGGACAGACAAACACAGGAAATGGTAATTGCTTGTTTATTATTTGTAAACTGAAAAATAGATACAATACAATATACCCAATGTGTTTTTACGTCTATATATAGCGTCTAAAACCTATGAGAGTGACTGTGTGTTACATGTGCAAGTCTAATTAGTCTATAAAAGAAGCTTTTTCTTTTTCTTTAAATTATATTTAGTGTATATTTTAGTGTTTACTGAAGCTCTTGCCTCTGGCGTCCTGAATGAGTGCAGCAGTGCAATGAGCACAAATTTTTAAACAATTAAAATCCCAAACAAGCAATAGTACAGGGCAGACGGTGAGAAATTCAGCATGCAGTCTCTCAGTTCATTTATTCAGTTTTTTTTTGTTTGCTACTGTGGATAACTGACCAAACTGAGAGCAGCTCTCTCATTAGATGAAATGTGTGTCATTCAAAGCTTGTGAGTCGTTCAAGGCGGATGCTAACTTTTCAAACTGTACCGTACTTTTTTGCTTTGACTTTTCTCAGTCGTGAAATATAAAAAGTCTAATACCACGTGGGCTCACATCAGTGTTAATGCTTACGGTAATCAGACAGATCCAGCGCTAACTGGTCTTCAGTGCAGTTTTATCAGCCTGGCACTCAGCAGACATCTGATTATATTCTCCTTCCTTTCACTTTTTCATTTAGTATTCCACCTCAGTTTGCAATTTCTGCACACTATTAGGACTGTTTTCTCAAGGGTTACTTTCACAGAACTGGATTTACTGTCTGTTTTAATGAATGTCTTTTTAAAACACAGGCAGTTTATTGTTATTGACTTTTTTCTGTTTCTCTGACTGAGGAAGACATCAGAGTCGATAAACAATTAGTTGACTTTGCAAAGCGCCAGTCTTGGCACTGAATACCAGCTTGGAAGTCATTTCCACATAGGTTTAAATGTCATCTCGCCAACTCTGGTGAACAGAAGGTCACGCTGCCTCCGCATCAGTGCTAAAAATGTTTCCTTATCTCTGCGTCTCTCTCTGTTTTCTCAGCACACGTGTTTCAGTGCCATCCTCGGTGTCAGATAAATTGTGAAATAAACAGTTGGTTTTTAGCAATTTGTCTTTGGGGAAGAACAAAAACGATCTGTTCATCAACGTTAATGAACTGCAAATAGTCAAGTGAAACATTGAGGCACTCTGAGCAACAACAATGACCACAATCATGAGTGTCCCGTCGTGAGCACAGATGTGGACATTATGCACAGGGCTGAGCGATCTGGCCAAAAGGTCATATGAGGATCTTTTGAGGCACAATCATGATCCACAATCTGAATCACAATTTTTGTAAAATGTAGACAGAATTGCAACTTAACTGTAACTGGGTTTTCCCTCAGTTTCTGGACGGTTAAGGCTGTATTACGGCTGTTTTTGTTGTCATTTGACTGAAAACTATGCAATGCTGCATTATTTTGCACTGATATTATTGCTAGAAGAAACGCAAAACAAATCTGCTCACTGATGAAGTTAACACTGCGCGTTGAACATCAGCAGTGAGTTGATTCCTCTCGGAATCAAAATTTCAGACAGTTTGCAATTTTTATGTTGTCTTTTTGATCAATCTGAACTCGTTTTCGGCCGTTGTGACTATTTCCTCCGGTGCAGCAAAATATGTTACACATATTCCAGCAGGTTAAAGTGGACTAAGTGAACATTTTTACTTCTGACAGACTCTAAAGAATCACTATAAGTGGACTTAAATACACTCTCTAGTCTAGCAATAATAATGCAACAAATGTAAACTAAATCTCTCTGTAATACAAATGGTGTATTTACACTGGTCCTCAGTCTGTTTAAAATTCATATTAGTGAAGTATTTATTTATCTAAGATGCAATATGTACACAATTCCTCTGAAAGGCAAATCATATGATAAATTAAGGTCATCCATAACATAACATTGTCAGATTGCCAACCCCTAATAATGCAGTTTTCAGTTCACGCTAGTTTACTTCAGCTCATTGGAAAAAGAAACACAGGCATGCATTTGCATGCGTATCTGTACTTTTTATGCAAAATATTTCTATTTACAATCTCACACACATACTTTTACATGTGTACATGGTAACACATAAATGCACATATTCACATAACTTTTCATGCAGCAGCAGCCATAATTAAGTACCTTTTCCAATCCCTGTAACCTAGTTCCAACAATCACACTAAATATCCTTCCTAATGTTTGCCATCTCCTCATGCAAGGAGGATTAACACTAAGAGCCAAATCTGCTCCTTTGCTAAGAGGAGGCCTTTAAAAGGGCTTTAAACCAAGCGCACCCACACCCCACTGTGATGCAACATGTTGCAGTAAGAACTGCTTGGGTAATAGCCTTTTATTTTACACCATGAGTTGTTATTTCACCACCTTAATATGCATAAATGCTGATCTCTGAGAATCTGAAGCGCATAGCTGGCATTAATTTAATGTATTCTACAGTAAGGCAGTGCAGATGCACTTTTTGCAAATCTAACAACTCTGGCTCATTGATTTTCAAGAGGAAAATACCCTCCTTCAAAAGGCCTTTCATTGCTGACAAAACACTGAGGATTACCTTCAGAGCCAGGGAAGCAAACACGTAAAACAAAGGAAGAGTTGTCATCTCAAGGAGAACAGAGGATCTAAGTTATGTATAGAAATATAAATGTACAATATCTTTTATGGGTATATTTATAAGGTGAAAGCCAAGGTGAAACACATGAGCTGCCCTCTGGTGACGAGTGAGTGCAGTAGATTGGGACTTTCACCTGTTTCATCTGCCAGCCACTGTCAGTTTTCCCCTGATGACTCCCAAAGAGAAAATCAGGTGACAGCTACAAAGAAAGAGAGATGAGAGAGCGAGACAAACAGAGAGGAAGACAAAGACAGGAAACACACACGAACAGTTACTATATGTGTTGATGTGTTAATTTAAAACGCGCATTTCACTACCTAGAGTTATTGTAGTTTTGAAACTTTCCTTTCCTTTTTTGATTTTTAGTTAGTTTCACAAATACATGGGAAGCTTTTTTTCCCCAGAATAATTGACTAGTTTTAGTTTTGTTTTTAATTTAGTTTTAGTGGTTCAGGGATTTTTTTTTTATAGGTAGGATGAAAGAATGCCTGACAAATATAATAAATAAACCATTATCTATTAAAGCTCCCTTATTGTGCAAATCCATTAACAAAACAACAACAACGGCAATTTTACCTGTAATTCTATTTCATTTTAACTCATGTTGCCTCATTCATTGTTGTTTTTCTTTAGTTTTCCTGTTTTTGACAACTGCACTAGTTAAATTTAGTCTTAGTCTTCCGTAACTATAATAACCCCGCACCATCTTTAATTTTTTTTTGTTGTGAAAACTAATCTTGAATCACATCTAACCCGGCAGCAATTTAGGGTAAATTTGACACCCACGTGTAAAAACAGGATGCTGATAAATTTGTTCAGTTAAGATCAGCCATGAAGCCCAGCCCAGGCGAACGCTCACACCAACATTGAAACTACTCCTCTGCCCCTCTCTACATCCTGCCGCTAAAAAACCTCTTTGATTCACCACCACCAGCACAAAGACGCACTCAAACTCACACACATCCACGTGTTTGCCCATATTCTCCAGAAGGTGCTCAGTTGGAGTCAAACATTCATTGCATAGTGCTCATTTGATTCACACGCTGCTTTGTAGCATACGAACTGGGTCACACATCCATCAGTACAGTCATATCAGCTTTCTGTGGGAATGACAGTCTGTACTGACACGACGTAAAGCCACTATGATTAAATCAAACTAGCAGCATGGCAGTCAGACCAAGCACAATCACTTAACGCGTGATCCCGCGCAATTGAGCTCACCAAATAACTATAATTTTGTGTAGTAAACTGAAACAAACTTACAGCAAAGGTGCTCATTATGACTGATTTCTCAATCGTTCAGTCCAGGCTGGCTCTTGTTTCGGAGCTGTTTGTTGTATGTCGAGTTAAAGTCCTCGGCTGTTTGTCGTTTCATGTCATGACACTGGAGTGTTAAAACCATTCATCTCTCCCTCTTCAGCCTGCGTCTACTTCCCCATTCTAGAGGGAAGCTGCTTTTATCAGCCAGTACGATCAGTTTGTACAGCAGCTCAGCTAGGAAGGTGTGTGTTCAACAAAATAACCAGAGCTGGGCTATTATTACCACATCGACCAACGGCGTCTGTTCACACATTGTGCAGATATCAGAGCAAACGAGATGCATTCTGCTGCTTTACTTCCAACACCTACATTACTACATGTATTTAACCAAGTATACACTTTAAAGTTACAGGGACAGTGAACATTAATAGACGTTTCTCTAAATGTGCCACTTTATCCAATTGGCTCATTTTCAGCTTTTTCAACACGTGCAATAACAGCCTTAACAGTGCATTACAAAAGGAACAACAATACTGCACAAATAACAGAGCAAACTTCATAAAAACACATAAAACGAGTTGAAACAATACATAAAAACATAAAAATACACTTTATTGTGTTACTATACATGAGTAAAATTTAAATTAATTGTCTTTTAAAGGTTAAGTGTGTATGATTTAGGGGGATTTAATTTCAGAAGTGGAATATAATATATACATAACAGTTAACCAGGAAGGTGAGTGAGGTGAGTATACTAAATACCTTAAAAACGAGGACAAGTCAATAAATAAAGCACAATAATACACTATGTTACATTACTATAGAACATTTTTTCCCCTTTTTTAAATGTCTGTAACCATTTTTAGTTAAGGAGGTATTAGAAGAAGAAGAAGAAGAAGAAGAAGAAGAAGAAGAAGTCTGTTCTGAGCTACTGTAGAAACATGACGGTGGACTTGCTCCCTCTGTATCTTTAATAGACTCGTTCTTAAGTAAAAACACGGTGATTATTATTGCCGCGCACTAATAAAAACGCAATTATAAATATTATATTCCATTTGTGCAATTAGATCCCCCACTAAATCTGACACACTGGACCTTTAAGTGGAAATACTGAGGTAAAGAACCTGAATGTAAAACTGCACGGAAGCACAAGACATTTGAAGAGATAACATTGTTTACTGCAGCCTGAACGTATTTTACTAAATTATACATAACATCACTAGAAGGTCTTCGTGTGAAAAAACAGTTTTTAAAAAATGCCTGAAAATACGCTCTTTTAACATGCGATACTGTATGTGCGGTTATAAACTGGGCCATAAACCCGGGAGATAAGCCTTATTTCTGTGTCAGTAAATGTGACATTCATGTTGTATGCATTACATGTCATGGGTTCGGTAACACATTTACCTCTGAATAAAAAGTGGCACATATAGGTCAGCAGAATGCATCTCCAGCTAACCTGATGGGGGAATCACTTCTTTGATCATGTGGGTATTTTTTTTGATGAGCTACATTAAATTTGAAACACTGACGCAACGTTGAGGCAATGCAGCCTTCAGATGCAAAACGCTTATCTTCAACAATCTGGATCATGCAGCCTGCTTTGCTGTAACATGTAGGTGTCGTCACTGATTCGGCGAACGGGTCAGTTTCAGTCACTGATGTCGCCTGCAGAAACCTTTTCGTCATATATGCTTTGAATCTTCAACAACAGTACACACCTCTGTCAAAGTGTATAAAGACTGTAACATCAGGTTTAAAACAAAGTAATGCAACTGTGGAAGTTTGACTATGGTGCCATTAGTAAAGGCAAGGGAGGGGTTTAAGTGTGGTGAGTGGTTTAATTTTGTTGACTAAATATAGCACTGTTTTGCAATGTTTTGGATTCAGCTGTCCCACTGTTTGGCCCTAATGGCTTCTGCTCATCTGTACCAGATCAAGAGGCATTACCTCGTTATTCCCCTCAGGGATTAGCCCAACAAAAACACCGTTCTGAGTGGGTGGTTAATAAATAAATAAGGCAGTGAGTGGGTCAGTAAATGATGGGGCATCTAGAAAAAGATGTAATCCCCTTTTTAATTTGACCACGCTCAGCATTACTCCATGCTTTAATCTGGTACAGAGTCCTGGTCTGGACACTCTGTGTACTCCGCATGACATAACCAGCTTTTCACACAAGCACCGCTCCAAGGAAGTTTTCCAGATATCGACTGGAGGAGCTGTATGAGAGGACGCAAACGTCACAGTCCCTAGTGAACTGTCTGCGTACTGTCTGACTGAGTCCATGTCACTGTCTAGAGCTGCCTTTTCAAACTTAGGATCAGGGATCAGGACCTGAAATGGGTTGCGGATCTGTTTTTTTAAGTAAAATACATAACAGTGCTATGACAGTCATGTGTCTGTGCGTATATTAACATTTGAATTGTGTGTTTCCTGTGTGTGTCAGGTGGTGAGTAGTGTGTTGCTGGCTAGCTGACATTACTTGAAGGTATTGCTCACGTTATCTTCCTAGCCGAAAATGCTACTATACCAGTTAATAGTATTTATTAATAAAACTTGTTCCAGCTTGAATTAATGTTACCTTAATGTTATCTTTTACTAGTGATGAAACAGAAGGTTGAAATTAATTTCTTATTAAGTAAATGCATGTTTGTCTTTTGTAAAGATCATGTAAAGGTGATAATAAAATAGAAAATTTTCTTTATTAATAAATAAACTGTGGCTCCAGTCATGAAGG
Source organism: Coranthus polyacanthus (assembly GCA_037367275.1). Taxonomy (NCBI): domain Eukaryota; kingdom Metazoa; phylum Chordata; class Actinopteri; order Kurtiformes; family Apogonidae; genus Coranthus; species Coranthus polyacanthus. The sequence continues at coordinate 7,089,203 of JAPQRN010000021.1, forward strand.
TTTTCTCAAAAGCCCTGAATTTATGAGGTTTTTAAAATAACTTCAACTTTTTTTTCATAATTTCCCCTCAGTCTGACTGAAGTGGCGGGCTGCTGTTAGCTTGCTAGCGAATGTTAGCTGATTTGACTGATTAAAAAAAACAAAAAAACGGATATGTGATATGTATATTTGATATAAAATTGAATCTTATATCACTACTAAAACTACTATTAAAACCAAAGATAACATTTATATGAATTTTGTTTAAACCCCAGAAACTTCTATAAATTACTTAGAAATACTCGTGACAGGAAATAGCATTTTTGCACATTTTTTTGCACAGTAGTGACATTCATTTCAAATTCATGGTGTATTTTTGTAAATTTGTGTCCTGGGTTGACACTAAATCTTTTTTTTGGGTGTTGAGCTGAAAATATTCGTGAACCTCTGGTCTAGGGAATTCAGATCTATAGTATTGTCTACAATCATGTAATTGAAAAGCCTGTTTAAATAAAAAACTTCTTTGGCATCGATGGTGATTATTCAGTTTCAACAAAAGTTAAAGTTTCACTAATACCTACCTTTGATATCTCCACAGACTCTGTGTAGTTGCATAGGGATGGATAGATAAAAGCACCTGTAGACGTATATAAACTGTTCGATATGTTTTGGTGCAGCCTCCAGCAATTTTTAAGGTGAAATGTTTTCTTGCCGTGTTATTTAATGCATGAGCTGACGTCAATCAATCAATGCGCCTTAAATTTTAACACAGAAGCTTTTAAGATCGAGGCAGAGAGTGGACTCGTATGTACAGCGGTGTTCAGGACTGTGTGTTTTTTGTCTCTGTGGTCTGTTTATATCGTATGCCACTACTGTTTGTACTTTAAAACCTTACATAAGGATCATAACTCAATATTATGATATTGTTAACTTCAGGAATCACAGGAATAAACAACACGATTATAAAAGCTTCTTGACACTGTTAATGAACCAAATGAAAACCTTCTGATGATCCTTCTCATTCTCATGATCCTTTTAAAACTACACCAAACAGGCTCTAACTTGGCACACAGTGTCATCAACACTTTGTGCTTCCTTTGCAGCAGTAAGAACTTCTTAGTGAGATTCTGACACAAGCAGAAGTACATGCCAATGTGTGGGTGGCAATCCAAATACATGAATAGGTAACTGTTGTATGAATATGTATATTATGTTCATTATATATTTTATTTTATTATTTAGAAGCAGGGTGTTGACTACAGCGGAGCCAGGTGGTGCTTGGCTGCTATTCTTGCCACGCATTTCTATTTTTCTGCATCTTCATCATCACGGATCATGTGTAAAATTATTCTATAATTCATTTATGATTCATGCATGAGGGAGAGTCATCACTAATTCACTCCATTCAATAAAGATGCCTGCATGCATGCTATTCTTGCCATCGCTAGTGAAGCGTGGCGGCGCAACTGTCTTGGTGTCAACTACCCTACAACTATAAAGAAGAAGAAGTAGAAACCTCCATGTGCACCAAATTATCATTATTCATTTCTTTGTATTGCACTCAACACAGAGTCAGAACAAAGGCAGCTTACTCGCAAATTTTGGATTCACCAAAAAGATCTAAATCAATCAACACAACACAACATGACACGACACGTTCTTATTAAGGGATGAGATGAATACAAGCTAAATCAACTGCTTAAGAAATTTGTTTTGTCATCTTTGACCACGAAAAACTGAAAAAGTGAGCTTCTCAAATATACAATGGTGCATTTTGCACATAGTTTATAAAGTATAAACGTTCTACTGTAACAGCGGTTTGTTTCAGCTGAAGTGCACATGTATGTGAGAAGTTCAGCACATAGGAACATCTACAACTTCAAACACTCCCCTCCTGTGTATGTGTGATATTTAGTCATATTTAGATGGTTACGATGGGTTCATTTCCTAATTAGAATTCAAATCAGCTTCTTCTTTGTATGTACTCTTGGCTTGAGAAAATGCACACCCAGGTGCACACCTGTTTCTGTTGGTGGTTTCGTTACATGAGAGTGGAGACAACAGCAGCAGCAGTTAAAGAGGTTTTCCACTTACGTCAAATGTCCTCGTTATGCACATGTGAGTACTGTCCTGAATTTGTTTCTAAAGTTATGAGTTACCTCATTCTGACCTTATTGAGTTACAGGGTTCCTACAACAAGACAAATAAGACTTTTTTTTAATGCCAGTCGGAAGAGCAACTTTACAATATGCAAAACTGCAGAATTTATTCAAGTTTAGGGACGATTTAAGCCATGTTGACTGTCACATAAAACGTCTAAGTTTTGCTGCCTTCAGAGGAGGATTTAGCTGATTTAATGGTTAATTGGAATCAGACCAGCTCTTAACAAAGGTTAAGAGCTGGCTAAAAGCACATGAGAGCTGTAGCTGTATGTTTTCAATTGGCATTGTTTGTTTCTTTGCATTAATTTAATTAGGAATAACGTGGAGGGAATTGTACGCAGCAGCTTATGTGAATGTTATTATGTGAATGTTGTCTTATGTTTGGCAAACACAACCTCCATGATGTATTGTTTCAAATTAATCGGGCTCTACTTACCCACTCAGGCAGCCCAGTTATTTATGCACTCTATGGTCTTGAGTCATTTTTCATGTTGTGCGACAGTATGGACTCAAGCAACACCCTATATGGTCAGAAACCACACATCTTTATACAATCAAGCTCCAAAAATAACATAAAGCCTGTCCAGTGGCATCGCTGTCACATCCTGAAGAGATACGATCTACTTAGTTCTGAGAGATTCATGCATTGACTTTTCAAATGGTCTTCAAATATATCAGCAGTTTAACTCTAGAGCCTTTTTAAAAAAATCCAAGGAAAAGACAGTAACAGAGGAGCCTGGTGAATGGACACTGTAAAATACCACATCGTAGATCTACATTTAGATAGATCAGCATTCCCCATAAAGCGCGGTGAACTCTGAAACACGT
>JAPQRN010000021.1:7092271-7104249 GCA_037367275.1 Coranthus polyacanthus
TAAAAGCATATGAGAGCTGTTTTAAATAGCTGTACAATATATTTTGTTTGTATGTACTTCATTGCACTTCTATATCTGTAGTGTATTGTGGTTTTATGAGACTGAAAACTGTACATTTTGATTGTATTGTGCATGTAAAAGTCCAGCTAGAGACAAGAGTTTGCTGTAATTAGCAATAGCTATAAACTCTGTGCAGCTCATCAGTTTCTCTGCGTTGCTCTGCATTGGAAATACGTTAAATTGCATTGTCCTTATTAGAGGTCGACCGATGGTGGATTTTGGATGCTGAACAATCTTTGACATCTGTTGAACAATCATCTAGGTCAAAGCAATAAATACCTAAATAAATAACTAAATGGCTACCAACTTCTGAAGACCATGCTTGTAAGCAAATCAGAGACAGCCTGCTTTAGGCGGAGCAATAGTGATCTTCAGTGTAATGGATTAATAAGGCCATACTACAAGCAGCAACCTTATCATGCTCATCATTTACAAATAAAACGGTCTTATATTAAGTTAACTTTCATTATAAATATAAATGATGTCAGGTAGTCAATGACATGTTGATTCATGTATGGAGCCTCCATACAAAAAAAGTATTTACTGGATGTAACTCCAGTAAATACATGCGTAGCCCTATGACGGGCTTCCTACGAGCCCATGTGACCGGCGGAGGCAGCGCCGACATCAGCCACTATCAGAGCCAAGCTCCACCGATACACATAGTTTGAAAAATGTTCACATTGATTGGCCATCCTTTCAGTCCCAATCAAATAAATAAAATTCAATAAAATAAATTCAATTCAGTCTTTTTGGTATCTGTAGCCTCACCCTGTGCACAGTCCCATTCCCAGCACCAGGAAGTGGTAACGACAAATGACTCGTCTCCCGGGGTAATGTTTGAGCTTGTACCGGACTGGCCTGAAACGAGAAAACACAGATTATAAAGCAGGAAATGTCTTTGATATATTAATAGATATTCATAAAAATACAACAGCAAAACGTACAAATTTAAGGCCCGGGGCTCCTACAGCTTAGGGCAAGTTAGATTTAAGACTTTTTTAATGCTACTCAGAATCATATTCAAAAACTGAAGTAAAAATGACATCAGTTACTTAAGGTTAGGGATAATTTTGCCTGTGTTTATTGTAACATGAATTAGTGTCTTTTATTCAGTCATCATACATAATTCAATATATAATAGCAGTATAGACAGTATAAACAAAACTAAAAGTCTGTGCATTAAGTAGTGACTCCAGTGACACCACATGCCTGGCTACTCTCATCAATTTAAGCTACTCTCAACGAAACAGAAAGAAGTAAACCATACAACAAAATCATTCACGCCTGTAATTATTTTATTATGACCTTGTATCATTTCGTCCATTTAGCCACTCTCATAACCAAACTCTTTAAGTTCAATGTGACCCTATATGTGATAAATATGCAGAACTGCCACTCTGATGTATGAGTCTCCTCGTGTGCTTCAGGTTCCAGATGTGGAAACCAGCCGTGTGATCAGTGAGCATGCACCTCTCTCTGCATCACCTCATGTCTAAGTACAGAGAAAATATGTGCTCTCCTTTAGGTCTAATGAAGTTCTCTGGTTAAAAAGGTCCGCGTTACTGCTGATACAGTCAAACCACAGGAGCATATAAATGAGCAAACTCTTTTATTCTACACTCTGACCCTTTTTTTATCCTCCCCTTTGAGCAGAGACTCTTTCATCCAGCCCCAAAATGCCCACCTTTTCAAATTCTGCGGCAATTTTAGTGAAAGCAAAAACTCGATTCACGAGGGGGAAAAAAAAAAGGATTCAGGAGGAGTAAGAAACTCTGTGGGGTGCTTTACCTTGCTGGTGGTGGTCCGTGCCCGGGCCCGACGTGGAGGTTTCCAAGACCTCTCTTTAGTGATGCTGTTGACATAGTACCATCTGCCTGTGGCTCTGTCCGAGTACTGCTCCCACAGGTCCATGATCTGAAGAGGATGCTGACCCGGGGCCGGGCAAGGGGGCTCCGGCTGCAATGGACGCTTCTCTGGCTGTGTTTCACTGTAAAGGGGGGAGACCTGCCAGGACAGCTGGGACAGGTAGGACTCTGTCGGGACCTTTGAAGAGGAAAGTAGAGTGAAGACAGAGACATGAAGGCCAAAGCAAGGAAAGAGAAGCAAAGGCAGACGTGAGAAGAAAAAAAAAGTCTTGAATCAAAATGTCGATTGATAGCAAAGATACAAAACACTGTGTTTTACCAGCTTAACTAACTGTAGTGTTAAAAGACCAAACCAACATTAAGTGTCTTAAAGTGTTGGACCAGGTGCCACCAGAAGAGAATAGGAAAGGATAGCGTGACGTATTTTTCAATGTAATATTTGACTTTCACTGCGTAGAATGATGTCTGTGCAGAGTTTTCTCACATTTATTTGCTGAAGGAAGAAACTGAATTCAGGGGGCAGACGTAGCTACGATGTTTGTTGATGTCACAAAAACTACATGTGATCCAGTATGCAACTTTTACATATGTGATGATGTGGAAACCCGAAGCCATCAGTGCACAAAGATTGGGAGCAGACCTTTAGGGAACAGGAACATCTAGTTCCTGGCACAAAGTAACAATATCGAGCATATGTAGACATTCCAAATTTGTCAGTGAGCGTCGCTGAGAAGGTGCCAAAATAACAATTTATTAATGAGGTCGTTGAACTTTTTTGTTGGAAAAACCCTACTGAATATTAAATACTGCCGTACTTAAAACATGACTGAAGGGGTCTTTAAAGAATAAGGTTTTTAAATCTGTTTTACGCCAATCGTTAGGCGTTTGTACAGATGCTGAAATAGGTTACAGGGACAATAATAAAAATACTGTACCAAAAACATTGTAGACAATATGTGCCTCTGATGGCTTGGGTTTCAAATTATCTTCAGCTTGGCTTTTGAATGCATTTCAACTTTATTAAAAGCGCCTCAGAAAAGGATCTGGAAGGATTACAACCACAAAAACCTCAGCCAAAAAGTATAGTTCTAAAAGATTTTCAGAGCATCATCCAAATGGAACAAATTGCCTCATACAATTAGAAAATGAGTGAGCATCCCCACTTTTAAGAGACACATAAAAATACATCTTAGCGCTACCATATGACTGATGATACTACAGCTCTTGGTTTATTGTATATAGTGACATGCTTGTGTTGGTGTTACCTTTGGTTGTTTATTGGAAGGATATTTTTTTTATGTGTGTTCATATATGCTTTTGTGATAGCCACAGGGGTGACAAATTAAAGGGAAGTGCCTTAGTAAGGTGTTGATCCACAACGTGTCTCCAGAACAGCTTCAGAATGCTCCATGATTCTACAGTCTGTGAACTCTACACACCGTTCTTCAGATATTCCCTCCTTTGGTGTTGATGATGGTGGTGGAGAGCGCCGTCTAACACTTGGATCCAAAATCTCCCATAGCTTATGATTCACATCCTTATCATACTCTTCAAACTACTCAGTGAGCTCTTGTGCCTTTTGGACGGAGGCATTGTCATCCTGGAAGAGGCCGCTCCCATTAGGGTTTTCCCTCTATGGCTCTGCATATGTATGTTCGTGTAACTTTGCATGCATTTCCTGATAACTATGTCTTTTGTGCTGTATTTCCTTATCTTAAGTAAGGCTTTACTCATACCTACCTAGTAACCTAAGGGTTTGTTTTTGCTTTATACACTATCTTGAAATGGCAACAATATTAGAACAACAACAGTGTGTTCACAGTAGTTTGCAGACAACTGGCAATTAAAAGTAACCTCATGCATAAAGAAGAGACAGAAACCCCACAGAACAGACCTACAAAGAGAGACAAATAAATCCACCGCCTCTTACAAGAATATAGAATAACCCCATCAGACAATGGATTAAGACAAAGCCTAAGACAAAGACAAAGGTGGAGACTAAACCACGAGCTTCAAGAGAAAAGATCTGTGAAACAATACAATTAATTACAAGGATATGTATAGGAGATGATCCTTCCACGAAAGATAGCTAAGAGATAATTCACTATCTGACTGGCTGGCTAGCCGGTTGATCCTGTTGCATAATGTCTACAGTCATGTCTGATGAGGGAGGACATATTAGTCTGTGTATGGACGTGTAGGTACTGCATATGTACGAGGACTGTGACCACAGTTTACTGCAGGGGGCAGCGCTGAGTGCTGAGCTCACCTGGAGCCTCCAGTTTGTCAACTCAAAAACTCAGGGGTCAGGTGGGGACATATTGGATTTAAAATATACGTTTATGCTGCACTGTGGGACAATTCACATGCAGAAATGTCTATGTTTTGATTGTTCAAAGCTATTGGTGTTAGTACAGTATCTTGAGTTCAGTAGTGTGGACTCCTACGATCACTTGTGATTGTTGTCTTATGCCACAATACCATCTATAAAATGCTGACGATGGGTCTGCATAAAAAATCTAAATTGAACAGCAGGAATATTTGGAAAATTTGAAACTTGAATGGTAATGGCGATCTTTTTCTGCCATGTCAACCCCAAAACAATGAAGTATAGTGGGGTAAGAAGTATTCCTTTGCTTAAGTAAAAGTATGTAAGTATGATCAGTAAAATGTACTAAAGAATGAAAAGTTGTAGTGTTCATTGTGTAGTAAAATAGTCCCTGTCAGAGTTTTACTATTATATGTGAAGTTGTTGATTAATTTTACTGCTGCTTTCATGTGCATGTTACATTTTACTGTTGTACAAGTTTAAGGTTGAGCTAATTTGAAGTATTTTATATACTGCTGTGTAGTTTCATCTACAGCACTGCATCATATTCTATAAGATCATCATGTTTGTCCTGTGAGAACAACGTATCTCTAGAAAGTCAACTTATGAGCTCAGAAAAACAGGCCTGTTTCAGCTTTGTGATGATGCATTTTCCATTGAATCCAAGAGGGTTTTTTAAAGATTTTTCACGATGTATTTTTATGTCGCGATAAATATCATCATCGTGATGTACATTGTAAAGAAAATGAACAACATAAATGCTAAATTGTGAAATCAGAGACTACATGGGTATTCTCATTTTGTTGCGTCTTTTATGTAGTTTATAAGTTGTTACATAGTTTTCGTCTTATGCCATTTTTGGTTTATATCGGACAGAGAGTAATGAGTTAAGAAGGATAGTCTTCAGTGGTCAGTACGATTTTGTAACCCAGTGTTTCCAGTTTGGGACTTTTGTCACATTTTGTGAGCTGGGTCATTTATGGACTAAATGGGGATAAATCCTTGCAGAATAAGATGCTCAATAACATGTGCGTGCGATTATGTACAGACTTGTCCAAGTACTTTTGGCCATGTAGGTTCCTAAAAGTAGTAAAATGTTTGTAAATGTAATTAGAACCCATGATTCTTTTTTCAAGTTTTTAGAAATACAAAATCGTTTAAATGAAAACGTATTAATTTTGCACCCTGTAAGGACAAAATCAAATTCCGCTCATGTTCATCTACAATGTAGCGGCTCTGGCTGAAATGCATGAAGAGAAGAGAGCGTTTTGTCATTGAAAAAGGGGAGTTGTGACCTGAATGTGGCCTGAAATAATCCTGCTTACTGGCATTAAAGCCATGAAAGAAGAAGAGCGTCAGAGATAGAGGGACAGAGCCTGAGACGGAAAGTGAGGGAACGGCAGAGAAAGAGACAGAGAGAGAGGGAGGTAAAGAAAGAGCACTGCCATGTCCGCTGAGATCACAGCCAGCTACTTTGGGAGTCATGGGGTATATGCATGATTCAGTGCAGGAAAAGCATATTTTGAAAAGTCAGTGTGGAGACGTAGTTGTGGGATTTTGCCTCAGCTGTGAACCAGATAACCTTGATGATTTCTCTCACCAACAATGCCTTTTGTAATCTCCTCTGATGTAATGGAGGGAAGCTCTGACATCATGACTCGATTGGTGCCCGAGGAGGATTATTAAGTTCAAGATAAGATGTCGATCGAATACAGCATCATCTGCCGCAGTTGTGTTTGGTTGGAAAATAGACATACACACTATAGTTTTTGTGTTTCAGTGATTTTCCCAAAACATTCAACTTCAGTCATATATTTTGATGATCCTCACTCTTGTTCATACTGTTTAAGATGGATTACTGTTGAACTGCCAAATGCCAAACCTGATGATATTCAGTTGAGACTACAGTGTTAAGACCCATTTTTTTTCCAAATGCTGTCATATATTGGGTCTCTACTTTAAAAGGCATCATTTTCACAAGGTGGACACTGAACCAGTTATTATAGTACTGAAATTTTCATTAGTTTTTACTTCTCTTTAGTCTTTCATTTTAGTTTTTTAGGTTATTAGGTCATTTTAGGTTTTTAGTTCCACGAGAACATAAGTACTTTTAACTATATTCTTTATTTATTTTGAAAAATTGAAACGTTTTTCTTGAGTACTTAGTTTTAGTGTTAGTTTGAGTTGTTCAGGCAGTATGAGGAAACCCTCGATTTATAGAAGCCGAGAAAGGTAGGATGAAAGAATGTATGAAATGAAATATGAAAAAACATTGTTTATTAAAGGTCCCATGCTGTGCAAAGCCAGACCATGAACCATTCACAATTCTGCAAAAACCTACAATTGTATCTCATTATGGTTTGTGTTGCATTGTTCATTGTTGGTTTTATTGTTAACTGTCACTTTTTATTTCAGTAAACAAAATATTTGTTTTCACTATTATAATAACCCTGCTCTGTACTCAGACTGGATTGGTGCGAACAAGTCCTATTTTTAGTTAATGAACAAGAAAACTCTCAATCACAATCAAGGACGCCTGCACAACGGACGCTGTCTGACATGAGCATTTGACAAAAAAAAAATAATATCATGAATTCTCGAAGATGAAAGGTAAACTAAAAAGCAGTTCACACAAAAACATAATGGACAAAAGTATATGAAAATAACCCAGACTGACAGATACTTTCTTTTCCGCCCACTCCTTTACCTGCAGATGGTTGTTGTTGCGCGAAGCCCCCACCATGTCCCACTGGCTGCATGACTTCTTCGGGACCCTGTGGTTAACACGGGTGCTGAAGCCGCCGCCCACCTCATCATATGGGTTCTCCATTTCAGGCAGGTTGCTGGAGCTCTGACTCCGAGTGATGGTGGGGACCACCCTGTGGTTCAGCGGGGCTGTTTGACCTGTGGATCCTGAGGTGGATCTCGGGACCATGAGGTGGCCTGATGGGGAGGTGGGAGCGTTGGGGGTAAAGGTGAATCCAGAGAGTGGTAGGGTGGGGAAACGACCCCCACTCATGCTGGTGTCCACCCCGTGAAAGGCACTGTGGGTGTTGAGGTTTTCCATGGAGCGGTAGATGGGTTTGTTCACTGTGGACGAGGATTTAAAAAAGGTTAAATGTAAATAACAAGTCTGATGAACTGTGAGATCATTAACTGTGTTTCTATCCAGCTGGTGTTATTCACATTTTCAACCTGAGTGGAAACACCAAAACATTTGAAATAATCTTGAAATATCACAAAAAGTTTTTATGCGAGATGGAACAAACATAAGGGGCGGCATGGTGGCTCAGTGGTTATCGCTGTCACCTCACAGCAAGAAGGTTCGGAGTGTTTGAACCAGTGGAGTTTGCATGTTCTCACTGTGCTGTACTGGTTTTCTCCGGCTCCTCCGGTTTCCCCGCCATTCAAAACATGCATGCTAGGTTAAGTCTCCTGTCAGTGCCCTTGACAAAGGTAATGGTTTAGATCTGGAGTTGGTCCCAGGCGCCTTCAATGGCAGCTACTGCTCCTTGTGTGTACTTGGATGGGTTAAATAACAAATAAAGAGGTTTAATTTCCCGATATTAGATGGGAAACAGCAATGAAGCAGTACTGTGTACGAAGAGCTGCAGGCTTTGATAAACCATGGAAGAGCTTTAAACAACATTATATGATCCAGACCAGTGGTTTGGGGCAGGTCAGCTTCAGGTTTTTGGACAAAATGATGGGTCAAAGACCTCATCTCCTCCTCAATACTACATCTAACTGGCAATGGTTTATATGCACTTAACAGTGGAGGATGGAAACACCAACAAATTGGCATCTTCTTTAACCAAATTTCTGGAAAATTTGATTCAATTTTGCTAAATATCTGGATGGAAACCCAGCTAGTGTCTTTCTTTCCTCAAGAGACATCAACAAACAAATTGATGCATCATTGTGAATAAAAACACACACAACAGATGTTTCATTAGACTCTTTGTGACTTTCCTTCTTCTCACACTTTACCTCCGTGCAGTTCATTGTAAGTAGGCTCTGTAGGGCTGGGAGTGAGCGACACCCTCGGTAGGATTCTGAGGTTGGAGTTCAAAGAGGCAGACATGACCAGGCGCTGGGGCGAGGGCATAATAGGCACCTCTGTCACATATGTGGCAGGTACATACAAAGGCTTTGTTTTACTGGCTGCCCCGATCCTCCGCACCTGTCAAAGAAAAAAAAACATTTTCAAATGCTTTAGTTATTTTCTGCCATATAAATCCACTTTGTTCAACCCAACAGCAAACACTGAAGCTTTAACTAAAGGTTAACTATTGTTAACTGTTAGATATTGTACCAAGCTGAATAATATATCTCATGTCTGTATGAGAAACAGTTGTACTGGACAAGAGTAACCCAAAGTGTGCCTGGTTCCCATCCCACATTCATTTTTTATGTATTATTACACTCCATGCCGTGTAGGTCTTAACACTCTCCTCACCCTCAAAAGTTCTGTGTTCTGCAGCTTGTACCATCCATTACTTTTGAAACATTGTTGACGGGTTACATATGAATGCTGAGCATGTTTTTTTCCAATTTAAATAGTTCAACTATGAGTGATCGTTCATATTATCACATGACATACAGTATATCATCTGTATATTCTCCTCACCTATATTCTGTCTGTTTCACGATTGAGGTTGTGTTGGCAATTAAACTAATGGCCACTAGGTGCTGGCTCCAACTGACATACAGTGATCTTCTCTCTACAAATACTAAGTCAATATTGTTTTCCCATGAGTCATTCTGGTCTCATCTGTTTTATTTGGACCCTCGAATAAGTGTTCTGGTCCATCTTTAAATTATTCCTCCGTTAATAAGATTTTGGATTTTAATTTACAAATCAAGCATGCAAATGGGGCCTTGATTTATTAAATGTATTCCAATTAATGCATTTCTATTATATATCCAGTGAGATAAGATTTTATCCACATAGTTCATATATATTTAATCCCTGTTTGGCAGGGCATTTGTATGATTATCATGTATCATGTTTAATAATTATTCATACTGAAATAATTTTCAAACCTTCTTTCAGAAACCTCTCCTCTCCTCATGAGAGAGTGTGCACAGCTTGTTTGTTTATTTATTCATTCACTCATTCATCTGTTTTTTATTTACTTATGTACCTTACTGGATTGTCTCCTTAACCTGTTTTGTACACCTCTGTGGCCATAGATCCCCCTTCACAGAATATAAATTGGAATTGAAAATGCCATTAGATGCATATTGTTAGCGGGAAAAAAAGGGAAAATAGAAGGGATTCAGGTAATTTGTTCAGATTTCTAATATTCTGTGTGACTGCGAGACTCTATTTTTTTGTAATTGGTGAAATGTTCTCAATTATCTGCAAAAAAACAGAAATATGAAAAGTTAAAATGACCAATTCCATTGCCTCAGAAGAAACAAAAGTTGTCAACTTTTTTCTCACCTGCCACCAATCGGTGTTGGTCTTCTTCAGGAGAATAAACCGCTCCCCCTCCCTTATGCAGACCTGCCGCCCGTCTGCACCGCGGTAGTTGTAGTCATACTGGGCCTCGAGGACCACCGTCCCACTGGGGACCCCGCACACTGTCAATCCCCTAGCGTTCACCACCGGCGCCGCAGCAGGCTGCTGGTGTCCCACTGAACGCCGCCAAGTGCCAGACAACATGCCTCAGTCCTGTTCAGCAAGCACGCTGAAGGTACAAACTGGTGATACTGGTCCGCTTAGAACAGGGCAGGTGAGACTGAAGCCAGGTCCGATCCATGCTCTGAAACATCAAAAAAAGGAGAGAAATATGGAGAGACAGGGAGACAGAGACAGAGAGCGAGAGAGGGAGACAGATTACTGAAGCTGTCAGAGAACAATGAAAAATGTCACCTGGCTGTTTGCAGGTTCAAAGGAAGAGAACATGAAGCCTTTCAGATCTAAAAATGGAATCTGGTTTAATCTTGTGAAAATCACTGACCTGTATGATGACGTTAGAAAACTGATCAAAATGTTTCTGCCTATGCTGTCCTTATACCAGTATAAGTCCCTTTGGGTTTAAAACTGCTGGCTGGACAAAAAAACTGAAGATGTCACCTTTGGCTTTAAAAGGTTGTGGAGGCCATTTTTAAAGTTTCCTTTAGAAACCAAGGAACAAACTTATATAATGACTGACATATTTAGTCCGTTCCCTTCAGAAAATATGTCACGAAAGAACTGAAGTTATTAATCTGTCAAACATTTCGTAATTAACTGATTCATTATTTTTTTCTACAAATTGCCACAATAGACCATGAAGGCATTAATCACAGACCAAGATGACAATTATAGTCTATTTTGACTGAGTAACTGCTCAAAAGACAAAGACATTAGATCACACATATGATGTTAATTTGTAAAACTTGATGTATCACATACTGGAAAGACTACACACCCAAAAGTTGCTTAAGTGACGTCTTCATAAATTTCCCTCACCACAAGCTGACCAGAGCCACTGAGAATGCTGCTGCAGCTCTCAACAAGACCAGGTCTTAAACACTTTTTATTCTCATTCTGGAAGAACGAGGTGAAATGTGCCGAGGTGACTGTTTCACACCAAACTAAATGGGACTTTACTCTCTTTACAGCAAACTGCGACTTGAAGGACACACCAGTAACGTTTATCATGTTTCTCACAGAGACATGGTTTTTCTTTGTTTGCTAACCACTGTGTGCTAAGCTAGTATCTTAAACATAGTTTTTATTGATATTCATTAACACTAGATTATGAAAGCAGCTGTCAAATGCGTACGTAGTGCAGTCCTTTCTGTCACTTCTCTCTGATATTTCAGGGATGTTATTGTAGAAATGTGATACTATTTCCTTCTATATCTGATTGAGATTTTAGCTATCATAATGTCATAAAATAATGGAAAAATCCCTTGGCAAGTTCTCACACAACGTGTTATTATCAGTCTATATTACTGACTATGTACTGTATATATATGGAACGTCTAAAATCCTATGTAAGTAATGTGGATACTTATTATATACATACGTTCAGATGTGAGTGGCTTTTGGCTTTGGAAAAGAAAAAGTTCTGACAAGATATCTGCTGTCGGACTTGCAGCTTCCATCAAAGATATAAACATTCATATGAACATATAAATGAATGAATGTGTATATGTGTCCTCAGTTGGGCATTTAGCTAATATTCTAGTAAATTATTACTTTAACTATTGATAAAAATGATGGTGTAATGTTTCTAGTTGATGAAGGGCAGGGGCAACATTTGTATATATGGGTTCCATAAAACCCATCGCCTCGGCCTTCCCTTTTGTTCTGCTTGACAGACCTCCCACGCTAATGTAGGATTGAACAGTTGTCGTTTTTACGGAGGTGCTTAGAGATTCAAATCTCGCCGTTTGACTAAGATGTATATTTTTTTCGAAATAAGGTCCTATGGGGCACAGTGATGAACTTATATTTAAACTCATGGCGGTCTGCACGCTTACAAAAAATGACTAAAAGTCTAAATGAATCACTTTTTCCACTGTCAGTTTTGGTATCACCCACAGACTGGGATGAGGATGAAATGTCACAGCAGATATATACACACCAGTACATGGCTCTTCTATTGTCCTTTCATCCTGGCAGAACTAAGAGACGTGTGTGTGTGTGTGTGTGTGTGTGTGTCTCTGTGTGTGTGTGTGTGTGTGTGTGTGTGTGTGTGTGTGTGTGTGTGTGTGTGTGT
>JAPQRN010000021.1:7109600-7133510 GCA_037367275.1 Coranthus polyacanthus
AAAAGCAGTGACTGAAAAATAAAAGACTGGCCATTTAAGTCCAGACCGTGTTTTCCTATTTCCAGGTCAGATGGCGGTGGCTTCATGCACCCAAACATACAGAGAGGCCCATATGGTGTCAGCAACACACACAGACACAGTGTCAGGGCTGCTGAGAGGCAATAATAGTTTGTGCCAAAAGCCGAAAGCATGGGGATTATGGCATGGTATCAACAACGCAAATACAGAGATGAAAGAGAAAAAACAAAGAGGCGAAGAATAATACGAACAAAAATGGAAATGGCAAATAAGAGAGAGAGGAGAGAACAGTGAGTAAGTAAGTGTTGCATGTCCGCCTGCCGTTGGCTGAGTGCTTTCACTAAGTCAGACTGAGCTGAGGAAATGGAGAGCAGAGAATTTGTGCATGCGTGTGAGGCAGACGCAGAGAGAGAAAGTTCGGCTCACCGTGGTCCTGAAGAGAGAGAGGCTTTACGTCACGGAGGTCACCGGCTTTCTGCGCAGTCAAAGCCATGCATGCAGCCCTGCGGATAAACCTAAAAAAAAACCCCAAAAAAACAAGACGACGACTGCATAAAATGGGTTATGGGTTAATGAAAAGGTAGGACAGAGGACAACGTAACAAAATTAGACACAATCTCTCTCTCTCTGTCTCACACACACACACACACACATACAGTTAATCTCTACCCACTGAACCCTTTACTGACCTAGCCTTCCCCCATTAGCAAGCATTTTGCCTGAGAGATGAAAATAGGAGGAAGTGACAGAGGCAAAGAGAGAGAGAGACAGAGAGAGCGTCAGCTGGCTATTAAGCATTCATGCAAATAAACTATATTTGAACTTGAGAAAGAGGAACATGGTGAGGAGGAAACAGAGCAAGAGAGGGCCTGCGTACTGACCAAACAGCAGCGTCCTGCAGCCCAGTTCACTGAGTTAACTATTGATCCATACACAGAGCCGCCTGGTCACATGGCCACTGGGCATTGGAGATCTACCACATTAACACATGATGGTAGCAATAAAACTGAGGACTGCACTTTCATGTAAACCTGTTTGGTTTGGCGTCTAACAGTATTTCCTGGGTGTATTTTATTGGATTCACGAGTATGAGGAGTGTGATGGTAGGCAACAAGGTTTGTACTAGAGGTCGACCGAGAGCGGATTTTTAAAGGCTGATGTAATAATGATAGATTTGAGCAAGGAAAAGCCCTAAGTTTGGGAAAGGCAGTGTTAGGCTATTGTAGTGTCACGTAGTCCTTTGAACGCACCTTTAAATAAAAAAGGGAGTTCAGATTTACCTGTCTGTATTAAGTGATAAAAAGTAGTCAGGTGGAGGATTATAGAAAATGGAGGATGCGACACATGCATCGAGAATCGTCGTGCGGTTGGATTGTTGAACAATGAATCGTAATTTAATCAAATTGTGCAGACCAGTGAATATATATGAATATTCGTGCCTCTATTACACAGTCAGTGTACAATATATGAAAATCAACAAGAACATTTGGATAATTGATAATCCATCCCTGTGATCATTTAGTTAGAAGTTTCAATTCTATTACACTGTTGTCATACCACAAAAGACATTTTTCTGTGCTCAAGAGGACTCAAGAGCTAAAGCTATATATAAAACAAGAAAAAACCAAATGCAATTGCCTGATTTAGTTTAGTATTAGAAACGCACAATTAATTGTTTGAATTCCAATCGCAGTCACAGTCACAGTCACAATCTCAATCTCAATGCTGCTATTCTGTTATCACAAACGGCTGCAATTCAAAGATTCAGTGTGTGTAAATGTGATATTTTGGATGCATTGACAGAGAGCGGTACTGTGCAAAACATGCTAAATGAAAGTCGCTACATTTTTGGAAGTTTTAGCATTTTTATACTAATTTTAAGTCTGTATGTTTGAGTTGGAAAAAAATACACATTTCAGTAATAATCAGTAATCTGTGCATTTTCCTTGATAACTGAGCAACTGCATATTGCAAATGCAAATTGAAATATTGTCCATAATAATCACATATGACTTTTTCAGCCTTATTCAGCCTTTGTCTCACACATAGACTTTATTTGGTCAGCCCACCACAGTATATTTAGCATCCCATTGTGATATATTTTATTTTCTGCCAGAGAGAACATCATCATCCGCAATCGATTACCTATTGGCCCTATTGTACTCCACACGGACTCATAGAACTGCAGTTACACCCAGTAACTACTATTTTTATTGTAGAGATTTACAGAGTGCATTGAATCGCTCAGTCCCTGAATCCTTGTCCCACTCTGTCTCTAACACATTAATGACACCAGGCCCGTCTCCCCTCCTCTCCACACACACTCTGAATCAAAACATGATCATGTGATGGAGGAAGGATTGTTGTTGGCTTTTCCTCGCAGAGAAAACAGCTGTCCAAATTCCTGACTTCATGGTTAGTCTCATGAACCTCTGCACACATTTGTCCAAAACCTATGCGTTAGTTAACTCTGTCTATTATATGTTCTTAAGACAAATGTCAACTCTTCAAATAAGTCGTGCACAGCACGTGCATAACTCTACCAAGGTTTCGCAGTCCTGTTATTCAGTCAAATGCTCTATCTCGCAATGTTAGAAAAGATCCCCTTTTAAGTATCTATTCCAAAATTTAAGAGGTTCATCCCTTCCACCAAGTTTTATGAAAATTGGAGCAGCAGTTTTTGCATAATCCTAAGAACCTGATGATAATGTCATTGTGACAACTTTGAAAACAGCCTGAGGCCAGAGAGGCAGCTTGACAGAGAGATGAGGATGAGGATGATGATGAATGCAAACCATCATGCAATAAATTATACAATTGAAAGATAAAACAAGCCAGTAGTGTTTAGAAAGCACTGACAAAGAGCACCTGAGACCATGGTATCCGAACAAAATGGAACGCAGTCACATGATCTCCCGTAGTTCTATATAATCTGTATCCACTGGACAAACATCACGATGGCTTCTCCAAATAGCTCTACTCCAGGTGGAAGCCAAGCTTGAGCTCTAAAACGAGTGGAGTGAAGGCTGTTGGTGCAAAGCCCAGATCATATCCATATTCAGTCCATACATTTGAAGTGGAATGAGGGTCGCTTCAATAATCATGGCTACATGGTCTTCAAAGAGATGCGAGACATGGAGGAGAGGAGTATGGAGAGAATGTGGAACTTCAAAGGGTTTACGCATGCACACCGATGTCCTCATACTGATAGCAAACACACACGCATACACACATAGACTGTATGAGTGTCTTCACAGCAAAATGAGAAAAGAAGCCGCTTCACTCGATACACACGGTTATTTTAATCGGCATCCACTACGTCACGCAAAACATACAAAAACAGGTTAACAGTGTAACGGCTGAAGTTAAGAGGACTCTGCGTCAGCCAAACAAAGGCTTATCTGAGCCACGCTGCCTGTGCATGACGCCTATTGTTTCTTATGCAAACAAGCATATAGTTTCTCTGCTCATCTCGCCTAACTTGGAGTCAGATAGTTTGTGCTGAACTGAAGTATTTCATCACATCTCTACATCATATATTATGGGTAAAAGGAGTTGTAACTCAGCAGTATATCTTGGAATCGGCCTTGAAATTTTCCTCGAATCAATCCTAAACTCAAACACTGTGTTTGATGACTTCACCTGAACTAAAAGTAAAACAGAAGTTCACAGTAACATCTTCGGTGTGCTGTACAGGTGGGAAAAGAAATATCCAAAATATCCGCACAGGAATTATATCATAAACATAATCCTCATCATAATCGATGCACCGATATTTTTATTAAAAGAAGTAAGTGCTCTAAACAGATTCTTCTGCACAATTTGACTCACCAGATTCACTACTTCTTGGAATGATGATACATTTTGACGTGGAAGATGCAGTCACTGTGTGTGTGTTTGTGTTTTGTGTGTGCTAAAGAGGCACTAAGACTGTGTGCAGTATTTTGTACATCAATTAATCTCAGTCGTCAAATTCTGTGAGAGCGACACCACGATGCAGTGGATAAAACATTAGTCCTACTCTTTGCTTTTTTTAGGGGTATTTGTTCATCATTTATGCAGACATTGTGGTGCGTTGCAGGGATGCAGTGATAAAACAACAGGATCGCAATAAAATAACAATGATAACAATGATACGTTTTGGACATTTGGACTCGATGTGGATCGATCTGATAGCCTGTCACACCGTGAGATGTTTGGCGAGGACATCTCAGAAGGCTATCCTCTGAGCAGAGTGTTTTTGTGTCATTTGAGGACACACTGCTTCTGTCCTGCTGTCTGTGTGGGAGTTTGAAACATACAGACACACAGCGACAGGGACTTCATGGTGCATTCAGGAGCAGCATAAACTCAGAAATCCATATTCAAAATGCCAGGATGGTTGTTTAAAATGGAAAAGTTTTTTTTTTGTTTGTTTTGCCTTTGTTTCCATACATATCTATATCTGTATTATTCTAAAGTTTAACTAATGAACCGTCTGTCTTCAGGGTTCAGTCAAACTGGCATTATCAAAATATATGTCATCCTTAGGCAGGACAATTTTCCTGCCTAAGCTGGACAATAAAGTTCTTCTTCTTCTATAACACATATAGACACATATTGTGTTCATTTCTTTTTGCAATATTGCCCAGCCCCAGTGTATCGTAGCTTATTGTCTTAAAATGTATCACAGACTCACTGTATTGTGATACTTTCCTCAGTGCAGGCATCGTGATAGCATCTTATCTTATGAGTTGCTCTGTGATTTCCTCCACTAACGTGCTGTGAATGTGTTTGACTGCAGCTGTACAAAAAAAACAAGACAATGACTATGTTACATGCATAAAATATTCTGGTTTTTGCCCTTATATAAAAAAGACACAATTCCTGATAAGCTGTTTATATGGCGAAACGACAAAAATGAATATTCCACTAATATTCCTGCGTACGTGCAGCCGTGCGTACGTGCAGCCGTGCATACTGCGATTAAAAATAGTGTTTGTTCATAGTTTTTCACTGGTGGCAGACGTTCCACTGTGTGAACTCAGTCTCCCTCTGTCGTTCCTTCAAACATCTTCTTGAAAAGGTCAGCTTTTTGGTATTTGCTCATATCAATAAAACTGTTGATATCCTCTGTCATAATGTTTAACAGTAGGTTTGTTTCTCCTTCTGACTAGAAATGTGGACTTTTCTTTGGATTCATCCATCTCTACCAGAGATGATCTTTCTCTTTACTCCAGCTGATCGTAAACAGGGGTCGCAACCTGCAGTAAAACACGCAAATTAGATTCATTTTCCAAAGGTGCTGTATACATGTCCAAAGAATCCTCAAAAAAATTTGAATAATATCAGCATATCTAACATGTCTTGGTCGAAAAATGCTCCATTCGGAAAAAGGCCTAATTCAGAATGTGTGTTGACATGACACCTGTCATATTTGGAATAGTGGGATAATAGTGTAGATGTAAATGTACTCATTTTCATCTAAACAGCCTTATATAACATTACAGTATGTACAAGATTTTGGACATAATTGATCCAGATCCACAAAGAAACTCCACAAAAATGATCCTTTCCAAATATTCATCAGGAAATTAATACCATTTAACATGAAATCAGCCCACTCTCGTCTGATGAGTAGTTCAGTCATGTAAAGCAGCGTTCACTTTGTCTGTGAATATACACTTAAACACTAGCGCTGATGTCTTTCTCTCCATATGAGACACATGCCTCAAGCCAAAACAGCCTTTCATCCTCCCAAAGCCATGCATTATTGATGATTAGACCACAGAGAGACACTGAAACACACACTGCTTCCCTCTGTGACGGCTGGCTGCATGCGTGTGAATCCATGTCTCTGTGTATGTGTGTTGCGTGTTGTGTATAAACAGGTGGGCTGGAGTTTTAATTGTCAGAGAGCCAATCAAGAAGCAGATGATGACAATAAAGCAGCCATTGGCTCACGTTTTGTACCAGTATCATTTACCACTCTGTGTTTTCCGTTTCTTGTTGCACATAACAACATTTAATATGTGTGATGCCATCATTTCAAGCATGTGCTGACGCAATACTCGTGTTTACAATGAAGCCTGCAGCCCGCATCGACACATAGCAAACTTCTTCAGAGAGCGAAAACTTGTATAATATTCTCATTTCCCTCATTTAAATGTAAACAACAACCAGACAGGCCAGCGTTTGCCAGTTTTAGGCAAAGTAGTGCACGATTGCTCGAGGGGGATTTTAAACTCTTAAAAGAATTAATTCAAGCATCACATTTTTTAATTAACGCATGCTTTTTCCAAAGAAAATGGAAGGTGAAAAACATGCAGCTGTTTTACTTAAAGAATAACATGTTTATTTCACTCAGAGGAATATAGTTATGAGAAATCATTTTTACATTAAAAAGCAGTCTTTTGATTTGTGAAAAATACAGCATAGCTATGTAACCTGGTGTTTTTACTTTTCAAACATTATTGTGTTGATTTTACACTACAGAAATACTTCATTATGTTAAGATTTTCTTCTGGGATCACGCTATGTCATGAAATTTGAATATATAAAAAAAACAATGTTAACCACCTGTCCATCAGAGGGAGTCTGAAAAAACGTAGTTCATTTTTCAACAGGGAACTGAAACCCTTATATCGCTCCATTCGTTATTAAAACAGCGTAGTGACACAATAACACAGGCTGCAGAATTGCTCTTTTTGTTGGAAACTCTGGTAGGTTTAAGAGCATTTCAGGGCTTCAGTTCCCCGTGGGAAAGGACTGTATGATGGCAAGAAAGAGCTGCAAAAATATTCTATATATAGTGCACACTTAAAACGCATACTGATTTTTAAACATTGTTGGAAACATCTGATAAAATCTAAGTACAAAACTCAACAAAATATAATAAAAACATAGGTGTAGTTGTTTCTTACAATGTGGAAATGGGAATGTGGAAAAATCAAAACAGCATTTTTTAGCTTTTTCCAACAACAGCCTTCAATTAGAAAGATATTCTTCTTAAAAAAAAAAAGAAAACAACACCTTCCCTTCCTGACTGGGCTGGTGGGTTGTTGCTGAGCCTGTGGGAATGTGTGGTACATTGATGTTTTTAATGAAGAGCACTGAGCTCCATTGATCCACCGGGGATGAGAGTGAGCTGTCAAAAGCTATCAGGCGAGTCAAAGACCCACTTTTAGCCCTGTGCAGCTGAAGTGAGCACGATACGGTTAGGGCACAAGGAAGAGCAGCTAAAACCTCCTAAGGCAAACGCTACAGAGAAGAAGCACACACGCAGACACAGCTCTGATGCCTTCCGAGGGGTAAGGGGTTATTTGTTCAATAAAGGAACATTACACAATCAAATAAGAGATTAGGATGTGTCAAACTTTGGAGGAGTGTTTACCCATGGTTCTTCATCCCCATTAATTCAACTGTGGAGCAACTGTGATCCTCTCAACTTCACTTTCAGCTTGTCTAAAGGTCACCAGATATGTGTTTCCCTTTTATTTATTAACATTATATGACATTCCAGCACGACTGATTTTATTTTATTACTGTGTGAAGGACAAAATAAGCTTAAAAGACACTGTCATTTAGAAGAAGAAACCAGAGCCAGAGTAGACATAAATTGCAACTAATACTCAACAAATAAACCATCCTGACATGTTCCCCGAGCTTTAGAAAGAAGGCAGCCAACTTATAAACATTCAAATTAAGCAACAACTCTTCTGTCATTGCCGGTTCAACCAGAACATTTCTGGTACATTTCACTTTATATCGATGTTCTTAATTCATCATAATAAGGGCAATACAAAAGGAAAATGTGATTCAACTTCTCATCACTTAATTCAAACAACCTGTTGTCCTCTTGAATAGCTTAAAAATCTACCAACTTCAAGGGCCAGAAGAAGGATTCCTGTTCTCAACCATGCAAGTAAAGACGTCTGACACTTTGATAAGTTACCTGTGACACAAAGTTCAGGGAAAAAACTGTGCCTGATTTGAAAACATGTTGGTATTTTGGTCCGATGTGAAGGATTTAAGAGGATTTAGGAGGTGCTAACAACAGAAATGGAATATAACATCCATAATGCTTTCATTAGTGTATAATCACACAAAAATGAGAATCGCTATTATATTCTGTAATCTTGTATTTACATGTACAGAGAGAGTGGGTCTGTTAATACCTGACATGTACCCAATTAGTTCTATGTAATTACTGCAGTTTCTGGAATTTAAAGACAATAAATATAATTTTTTTTTTCATCAAATACATTTTTTTTTTTTCTAACAGTCAAAACAGCTAATGTTAGCAGCGAGCTAAAAACAGCTGATGTTAGCTAGCGACCTAACAGCAGCTAATGTTAGATAGCGAGCTAAACAACAGCTAATGTTAACTACCGAGCTAACGGCAGCTAATGTTAACTAGCAAGCCAACAGCAGCTAATGTTAGATAGCAAGCTAAACAACAGCTAATGTTAACTACCGAGCTAACGCAGCTAATGTTAACTAGCAAGCCAACAGCAGCTAATGTTAGATAGTGAGCTAAACGACAGCTAACGTTAACTAGGGAGCTAACAGCAGCTAATGTTAGCTAGCGAGCTAACAGCAGTTTGCCAATTCAGTCAGACTGAAGGTAAATAACACAGTAAGTTAAAATATGAAATACAAATGAGTTGAAGATACTTTGACCTAAAAGATTTGGGATTTTTGAGAAAACGTTTGTGTCTGGGCGGGTATTCAGTTGGTTACAATCTGCAACTTCACTAAATATCACACACTGAACCATTAACCATTTCTCTTCATATCTAACTAGTAACTTTTTTCTAACTGCGTCTATGCTGCATGCATTCTTCATTACTATACACATATTGTAAATTCAACCCACTAAGAACTTCCTCAAAAACAACCCTCTATTGACCCTATTTTTACATATTACATTGACAATTCTACCTTTTCACCCTATTGATCCAGGAGTCCAGCCCATATCACCCTGAACAGCCAAAATAGGAGCAAATTTATGAATGCCTAAAAAACACAGCAGCTCTGTTATATATATATAGAGTCTGTTATCTTACATTCCTTCAAAAAGTCGTTTTTCAGCTACTTTTGGATTGATGTTAAAACTGTAATACTCGTATACATAATACACCCTAGTGTAAGCACAAATTATTGTACAGACAGTAAAAGTAAATGCAGGATTAAACTGGATTAAACCATGGCACAGATGAGATTATAGGTTGAGCCACTATACTGTAGTTGTGACATGGGAAGCTGCTTTCATATACAGAGTCCAGCCATAAATCACTGTGATTCAGCCACGACAACACTGAGCCTACATATGAGTAATAATGTCTGGAGCCAAAGGTTTTTAGAAAGCACATACTGTATGCATAAAATCTCATACTTTACTAGATATCGCTGTAAAAAACAAAACAAAAAGGAAAACAAGACTGCTGCAGACTTTCTCATCTTGGGGTGGCAGAGGTTTGTACTCAATAATATCGATATGATGTGGACTAAATATCAGAATTACCTCTCAGTAGAACAAAATTCAACCACATCCTCCAATATGGCCATAAATGTGAATTAACACATCTTTTTTAACAAAAACTGAACATTGTTAACTAAATTACTGCTATGATTGAAGTAGTTTTAACTAGTTTCCTAATGAGCGAAATGCAATTTTGCATTTTGGAATTCAGCCATTTTACACAATTTTCAGGGAACGAGAACTCAACTAATCAAATGAATTCAATATATTGCCCGGCCCTGGTCTTTACCAAACAAGCACGTTCCCTGACATTTAGAGAATATGATTTGTGGGCCAGGACATCTCTGCAGCACCACAATGATTCTTTTCTAATGGTATGTTGTGACACATTTTACCGTTATCAAAAACTTGCTGCTCCTACTATTTAGATATTGCCCTTAGCCATATATGGATTTCCATAATGTTTCCATGAACTGTTTAGGCCTTCTGGCAGCTGAATGCACTGCCGTATTAACTGCTGGTGGCAACCTTTTCTCTTCAAAGCATGTCAAGTCTAATCACATGGCAAGGCTCAAGGTCGTGAGAATGTTACTGTGACACACCTAGAAATGTGATTGCGGGCTACAAAAAGGTTGAGAAACTCTGCTCTAATAATAATAGTGAAAATCTTTGTTAAACTGATCACGACTACAGTACCTTGAACAGAAAATATGCTGTGGCTGTGCACGATACAAAGCAGGTAAATGAGATGATGTTTCTGCTGCATCTGCTAATTTTGCTCTACAGCTAACAGCATGCATGCAAGCCGACAGACATTTCACTCACTGGCTGTACACACACACACGCAGCAATTCTCCAGATTGCCCAAATATCCCAGAACAGCAGAATAATCTGTCTACTAACATGCCATGATGTAAAACGCATCAGTCTCTAAATCTTTCCTTGACACTGAAGCCTTCTAGAGCACACCCGTAATTACAGTGAACTCGTAACCCTCCTGCTAATACTGCACATGGTACTGGGCACTTTTAATCAGCAAAGTTGCAACTGGGGAATAATCTTTCAAGCTTGTGTCGTCACAGACTGGCGAAAAAAAAGGGAGCAAATCTCCTGCTTTGCATGGACTTAAGAAAGATTATGGAACAGCAAAAATGCAGTGCGTCAGTCAAAGTGTTTTCATCGCACCCTGTGGTTAACCCGTCCGTGTATACATCGACAGAGGAGGCGAGGGCCAGCTCACTCACGGGGGCGCAAACGGATGTTTCAGCGCAAAAGGAGGACAGTCAGATGTTAAGTGTTGTCTATTGTTATCAGTGAGGTGACCCAAATATTAAGTCATTGAACTCAGCATCGTTGTAGCGGTGATGCATCCAAGTACATAAAGGAAAAGAACACATAAAACAGTGCTTTAAATTCAAAAACATTGTTTCCGAGTAGGGGCTGAAAAAGATGTGAGCATTCTTCCACAGGAAATGGTTGGTCAACGTGTTTTTTCGTGCTGCTCGGTTTACATGTTAGCCATCCGTGTCTCTCCTCAGTTGAGTTTGAGCGGTTCACAGCATCGGTTTAACACTGTTACACTATGTGGAAAATTTGGTTGTTTTGGAAAATCTAACTGTAGTAATACAGCAACACCTATTCGTGGATATCTGAATATGTTGTTGCACTACTACTTCAAGAGCTGCAGCATTAGCCTACAACTTTGTTTACATAAATTCCAGTTTGAAAGGACATGCAAGTGTTAAATAATATCCACTGAACAAAGGCTTACATCAGCTTTAATATTAATTACCTCATAAATGTGTAGAAATAATGCATGCTGTGATATAAACAACTTACATAAGTGTACAAAAAGGTGAATATCATGTAAAATAGATTAATAATTGCAAAGGGTCATTTGTGCATACCTGTTGCAAGAAACGATATATTCTAAAAAATATATAAAATAACGCACAGACAAATATATGTGCGTGTATTGAATTTCCATATTTGAAATATGTACATATTAGGTGAAAACATATGTACAGACTACATATGAAACTATATGGTGACTTATCTGCACATCAAGCTCATACAAATACATATGTTTATGTATGTACAATAGAATAGAAAAATTCATAATAATGATATTTTACTATATATACAAATACAAGTTTCACTTTTACTGTTTCTCATTTGGTATAAACTTATATCTATTCCCAGAGGCTGATCATACGGGAAGTAACGCAATCTTTTACCTCAAGAAAAACACATTTTGAATATAGCTCAGTAATTTAAAAAAATAAATCTAAACTATAAAGTGTTTATGGTCCAAGTAAATTTGTATTTTTCCACAGCAGACGCCGTAATAGAATAATTACATGGTAAGTATTTTACAAGCAGAAATGTTAACTGCAATGACGCAAAATATTATCACAAAAACCTAAACAGATTTAGCAGACATCTATATTTTTTATGAGGGACACGTTATCACTCACCGTGCAGCGACGTGATGACAGCTAGTTGTGTTTTTGGAGTCAACCGCAGAGAGACAGTAGTCGCGTCTTGATTAGTTTGTCTGCTCTTTTCTGGTATTAGGCATATAAACTCGGATAACTTCACTTAATTTAGATAATGCACGCAGACAGACGACTCCCGCCGTGCACTTTTGCAAATTACCTGACGTACATGTGCGCTGCGTTGCAAACCATTATACAGCCTCCTAGTTCTTTAAGCGGATAAAAATATTTTTGCACTGTGTGGCTTTGGTGCTTTAAGATTGGTTATACTCGCCCAATATGATTTTACGCTGAACCAATCAGACAGCTGGAAAGACGGTGCTGTGGCTGCGCGCCTTTTAAATCACGGCGTCGCACGGAGGCACGAGCAGGCTCACGAGAAGCGAATTCCGCCCAGCGGTGATACAATGAAACCCAAAACAAGCGAACCCGATGCATGCAGCGCTTGCCCTCCGCGAAAAGCCTCATGGGAGGTGAAGTCCACATATCCACATCTCCCGTTTCTTTAAAATACACAGAATCAATTCTAAAACTACAACTCCGCCATTTGTAACCGGACCAACGTAGCTTGCATCAGCGTGTGTGTGGGGGGGACCGAGCAGACTAACCGGCAAAGTTAGAGGCAGCTGCTTGTCTTGTTTTAAAGTAATTTTTAATATAGCCACTGTTGAAGTCAGTCGGTCAGTCCAGTAGCGGAATCAACGGCCAGATGAAGCTGTTTGTCAGTGAAGGCAACCCGCATTGCCTGAAGGTGTTAGCTGCGTTAGAAGTGACAGGAGTCCAGTGTGACGCTCAGTATGTCAACCACGAAGGTAAGAAAGCATGGTTAGCTTAGTGTTAAATGGACACACTAACAGAAATACCGACTGATAACTGGGGTCGTTTGTTACACACGGCACCGGCACGTCATAGTTTATGGTTTTGAGATGTTGGAGCTTAATTTGTAACTGATGGTTGTTAGTAGCTAACTAGTTAGCTGAAAAATCTGTTAGCTGCCTGTCAGTGTTTGATAAATGACAACACCTTTATCTCCAACTGAGAAGCAGCTAGAAATGCCTGTAACTGTTCATAAGTGCTTTGTTGTCTCGTTTACAGTACAGTTGTTTTGTGTCGCTTAATGCAGCCTTTGTTTACAAATGTATAGCTACAAGTTTAGGGCTTTCACTACAACAGTGCTGGGAGACTTACTACTGTAATTTCAAAGCATTTTACTACAGATTACTGACTACGTGCTCTTAAATGTAATTTTAATCAAAGTGAGTAAAGTAATTTGTATACAGTACTTATTACTTCGACATTATTATTGTTGTAACAGTGTGAATGAAAGTGGCATTCATACTACTGCTACCTAAAGTAGTTTGAACCCAGGAATCACACTGAGTGTATATGAACACTTGCTGTAGAGATGTAAGATATAGCCGGGTATATGTATTAACAAAAGCATGTTTTGTCTGCCTAAAAGGAACTTTTCCACAGTGTCAAGTTAGAGTGAATACCGGTAAGCACAGGTGAAACTAAAACTCCCTGTCTTTATACTTCCAAAGAAGAAGAATTTATTTGTTTTCACTAGTTTCGGCAGTGCATTTTGTTGCGTTTCAACTACTTCTCTTCACATCACTAGAAGGGCATTCAGACGAAGGTCTTAGTCTGGGGATAAACTGCTCTCCTATGTTAAAGTACGTGTAAAAAAACATTCCACCTCCAAAATGTAATGGGTTCGTTTGTCTTTGGCCCACAACCTCCCCTTGCAAGTTTAGTGAAAATGGGTGCAGTACTTTTTGTGTAGTCTTGACGACAGACAGACAAATAAATTCAAATAAACACGTGTGATCATGTAACCTCGTGGGCGGAGGTAAAAATGGCTAAAGGAAGTTTTTACCTTCTCCTTTGTCCCACAGCATGAAATAGGTGAAAAATAATATCTAATATAAATAACAATTACGTAATTTATTGTTCGATCAAATGTGCAACATGTTTGTCCATCAAACGTTATCATTATCACAGCATTTACTGTATTCAAATCAGGCAATATCATTCTTCTTAATAGAGTATTTCCCTCGAAACAGGACTGACCAGTTTGAGTAATTCAAACTAGATACAAAGAGAGCCAAACATGAGAATCGTCTTGGCAGCAGACATTTGACATTGATGTTCAGTAATAAAAACACCTGGGAAACTAGTGTTGCTTTTTGAATCCCAGAGAAAATAATGCAGACTTTAAAAAGTAACCCCTTTTAAGTAATCTGGTGATTTAAAGAATGTAACTGTGTTCAGCTTACATCCAATTTACACTGTAAGTGTAACTAAATGTAGTTACTCAACTTTGATATTTGAAATATGTAAGGCTATTAAATGTAATCCATTACTCCCCAACACTGAGTATACACAACTTAAAACTGAACAGTCCAGGTTAAATAGGGTCTGGTTACACTGCAAATCTCTGAGGGCAATGCCACATAAATACTGAAGGCTGTGTTATTTTTTCACTGAATACCTCATTAATAAATAAATAAGAATACAATACATCATTAATATCACATTATGTAAAGATGTGAATATTATTTGTGCTATACTGAATCGTAGAGCCACAGTAACATATCAAAGTGTGTTTGCAATGAAACCTTAAAAACATGAGTGATTGTAATCACCTTATGAGACGATCTTCCCTGAATTCTCCAGATTAAGGAGATCAAATCGCTGACCTGTAAAGTGACCTGTGTGTTCTTCAGACCATTCTAATAACTCTTCTGATTACTTTACTGAGGCTGGAAATTTAATCGCAGGATTACTTTTGAAGCCTCTCGTACTTTGAATTGAAATACACTGTGTCCTCAGAAAGAGTTGTAAGAAACCAGCTCCAATTAAAGAAGTTGGTTTTCCTGTCTCTAGACACGACCATTAGAGACAGGAATCTACATTTGTAGCAACATTTTCCGGCTTGTATTAAACAAAAATTCTGTTTAACTGACCCAGAAACATGCTAATATGCTGTGCTTGTGTTATCTGACATTATCTGTATATAAAAAAAAAGTCTTGTCTTTGCAGAAAAAGTGGTGCCCTTCCTTAGCCGTCCAGCCTTGCCAGCCCTGCTGTTGCCCAGTGGACAGCACCTTTTCAGCTCCAATGCCATCTGCCGGTCAGTCCACCAGCCCTTCCTGCTTACTTAATTATGAATACCAATTTGACTTTACAGGTCATTAATTGTTGCTTTTATAAAATAAATCCCGTATTGAGACAATGAAATTATAGCATTCTTACATTTTACGCTAAACGCCATAAAACACCACAGTGACACAACAACACAGGCTGCAGAATTAGTCAGTGAACGCTGGTAGGTTTAAGAGCACGTCAGGGCCTCAGTTCCCAGTGGGAAAGGACTGTATGACAGCAAGGAAAAGTGGCAAAAATATTCTGGATGGAATATGGATATTGATTTTTAAGCCTTTCTCAGGTGGTAAAACCAGTACAGAAACCCTTTCAGAGCCTCATACGGTTCTGCATAGGGGTCTTACAGATGTACCTGAACTGCTCCTCTCACACACATCCACGCCACTAATCACATCACTCTCAGCCTCTTTGTGACTTTGTAGCAGTTTTCGGGTAAAGTTACACTTTAATAATCTTCCACCCCTACATTGTAGAAAGTTTTGAGACATGGTGTAATTAACTCTGGATGGAACACAGCTGTTAAAGGTTTTTCAAGGACTCGTCGCACAAATATGACACAGACTATCACGTAAATGCCTTTGTGAAAACACTTCCTTCTTACCTCACATGACCTTTTGTTTTCTGATTTTTAACACCTCAGATACATGTTTGAAGTAAGTGGATTGGAGTCTAGTGAGGTTTGCAATCAGTGGATTGAATGGGAGGCCACTGATCTTCAGGTAAGCTCTTCATCACCTAAACCTTAAGTCTGCTTGTAATCTCTTGTAAGAATCACTAAACCTCTTTGACTTTTTATTCATGCTTTTCTACATGCTCTTATACAGAATCATCTTACTTTGCCACATCGTGTTACTCTAGTGGATATAAATTAAAGTCTACACTCTCTGCTTGTGCAGACTTTGAGAAATTAATAATTTAGGCAGAGTTGTGATTCTATCAGCTCTTATTAATCACCTTTTTTGTGTTTGCACAGCCTGCACTACTACAGGCCCTTCACATGGCGGTGCTGCAGGGAAAAGGATCAGAGGTGTCAAAGGTCATTCAGGGGCCCCTAAACTACTTGGACCAAAGCTTGAGCAAGAGAAACACGCCATATTTAACAGGGGTAAAGCCTCAAAAGCTTCTGTTAACATGTTCTTTCCCTTATTTTCATTTAGTTGCCATGTATAGTGTGAACACATTTGGAAATTTAACACATATATTCACTTAAACCAGCCTTTTTCTGTCTGCTTCAGTCAAAAGTTCATGATGCCACTTTTGAAGCTGAGCTAAGTTTAACTGAACATTTCCGCTGAGCAACATCAGGCTCCTCGGGCAACATTTCTATTTCTTTTCTTTCTTCTAGCTGGCGATGCTGAGCTAGTGATGCATTTTTAAGTTAAAGATTTATCTGGGGAGGAGGACGTCCCTCATGTTACAGATGTGCCGAGTGTGAGTGAGTGGGTGGGGGATCAGTCCTCTGTGGCATTCACAGCCCCTGTAGCAATAAGTCATGTGTATCTCTCATATGTTTCAAGTGTACAGAAATATGTTTTGTAAAGTCTCTTGGTGATCGGCGTGGCTGGGAGGAATGCTGTGTTAAACGAAAGGAAAAAATGGGTCTGTTTGGGGTAAGCCCAAAAAAGGGAAAGATAGTGTATTTACTGAGATACAAACATGTGGAAAACAGATTTCCAAATGGTTATTCTGTATGTATGTGAAAGTGAATCCCTCTTCTTTGTTGTCTGGGGCTTTCAAAACAACAAGCATTTAAATTTTTAACAGGCATGAGTTAATGCTCATTAAACTGTGCTGTGTTTCAGGAAGCTGTGTCAGTTGCCGATGTCGTTTTGTGGGCCGCGCTGTACCCCATTTTATCAGACTCTGCGCTACCATTAGGTAAGTACACATAAATGTTTAAAGGTGTAATATGTAACATTTCTGCATTAATATATGCAACACACTAGGTCTGTGTTACTTGTGTACTTTAATTTTATCAAATGTTTCCAACATTGTTCAAGTTCAGGGAAATCTGTAATTTTATTCAAGGTATTGTCCCATTTCATTTAGTCGCCTCTCAGTGGTGTCATGGGGAAACGTGGTAAACACTGAATAATAACAGTCATACAGCCATATATTTGCCACACTTCATCATTCATTTATTATTTGCATGCCATTGTGCCTCACAGTAATCAAGTAGGGAGCTAATTTCTTAATGTATTTCAATACTGATCAGACTTACTACGATTGTGTGGCTAGTAGCTTATGCAATGTGTAGGGTAACGTAATGTTAATAGCGAAATGTCAATGCCAATATGTAATTTGAGTGAAATAACATAATGTGAATAAAACTCAAATACATGACTTTGTCTGTAACATGATTCTGCCTGAGTCACGTCAGATAGATCGTCATCAGCAATGGTGCTGAACCGACCAGCCCCATGATCCCACGCTACTTCACGACATCATCAAACTACGCCCTTTGTTATTGTTTTTTGATCGAGGGACCACAGGCAGAAATGGCATAGTGTGTCTTTAATACCCTTATTTCTTTCCTTGCTTTAACTTCTTCACTTCTTCATTTTTTTTTGGTGTTTAATATTTTTTTAAACAGGTGAACACAAGTCTTTGAAGCTGTGGTTTGACCGTGTGAATGGTATGCACGCTTGCCAGACTGCAGCTCAGAAAGTGCTGCAGGGAAAAGGCCTCCAGGGCTTGAAGAGCTACATGCAAAGACAGCCTGCCCCTCAGATCAGCCAATGCAGAGACATGCAGCCAAGCAACAGCAGCCCTGCCGAGGTATCAGCCAGATCATCAGGAAAACTATTACACTTCCTTCTTGTTTCTTCTTTCTAACTGAACAAGAGCATTCAGAAGTTTCACAGAGGAAACTACCTTTGTGCGTATGCCTCAGGAAGCATGTACACCCTTTGAGGTTTCCAAGAAGACTTATTATCTTATTTAAGGGTCAGGGTTAGATTACAGATACACAAAGCAGAACTGCAACATTTTAGCACGTATAAGGTTAAGGTTTGAAATGACTTCATTTAGGTGTCTTCTGTGAAGAAGTTTGAGTTTGCAGGGGAAACTTTTCCAGGCTTTGTACAAGCTAAATTAACACACATAGATCAGGGTTTCCACTTTTTTCTTGCAGGTCTGATGCATGTAAAGAATGTAGTTTTTCAGAAAAATGTGAAACGTACCACTCACATTTCAACAACAGACTATGATAAAAACCTTAAGAATAATTGCAGTCATTTCAAAGCTAGAACTGCTGTTGTAGAAATCTTACCTTTTCACTAAAATGTCAAGTTGTGGAAAATAAGCTTGAGAAGTCTGTTTCAGTAGTCTTCCCTTTGTCCTCACATATGTTAAGGTTGATGAAGGAGAGCGTTTGGTTTCAGAGGAGGAGATGGAGGCAGCTGCTCTCACCTGGAGTAAAGGTTTGAGTTCCTGTCCACAGGCTGCAGACAGAAAACACCCCATGTAAGTCATTACTTATGTTCATTTAATATAAGTAATGTTTAATATTTAGTGTGTATTTAATATTTATTTAATATAAGTTTAATTAATTATATTTGTATATATAATAAGTTATTAACACAGTGCTTTTATTCTCTTTTTTATACTGGGATCATACCAAATTTAAACCTGAACATGTCCTCTTGCAACCACCATGCATCTAACAATCTCAATCAAGTCCCAGAATGTGCATTTGTAAAGCTGTTATACAACCGCCATGGAGTAAAGTGAGAATGTTGAAATTCTAATATAAGGAAGGTAAAATTTAGGGCTGTCAAGCCAATAAATAGTTAATCTAATTAATGATATGATTTGTGTTTAATTAATCTAAATTAAGAGCACATGAGTATTTAATATGCTGTGAGAAGCTTTAAATTTCAATCCTAATAGATAGATTGATAGAGGAGTGAATCAATTAATAGATAGATATTATGAAATGAATATTAAAGGTCAGCATGTCGTTCCATGTATCCTGAACCATTTTTTATATGGCCATATCATAATTTAAAAATATGATCTAATGCATTTTACCTGAGGAAATTAGAGACATTTCAGGAGCAACAATGATGAAAATAAATCCATAGTTTTATAACACCTCATTTTATCCTTGATATTGTAATAATTGTGCCATATTTTAGAAACTAAACTAGCATCAGGCGTCGTACTACCTCTTTCAGGTGATACTTGACACACTCCAGTGGTTTGAACATTCCTTACTGCTCAGCTCGGTGCTTCTATCGACAGTTCCATCTGCGTGTTTATTGCATTTCTATTCAATGGGATTCAGAGATGAATGGGGTCAAGGGGCAAAGAGCAGTAATCCACGTGAATTAATTTTTTTGTTTTGTTTTTTTTATTCCATATTTTTCCTAGAATTAATTGAAATTAACATGCTGTTTTGACAGTCCTAGTAAAATCCCAACTTCTTTTATGTGTCAGTTTGCCTCAGGAGGGCAAGAGAAACATCCTTTTGACCAGCGCCTTGCCTTATGTCAACAATGTCCCCCACCTGGGCAACATCATCGGCTGTGTCCTCAGCGCTGACGTCTTCTCCAGGTATGCATTTCATCTTGTAATACTGGATTCTCTCCTTCTCCAGCTTTTAATGCTTCTCCATTTTATTCACTCTGTTACTGCCTTGTATTCATTCTCATTTTCCATTGAATTACTTTTATTTTCTACTTTTCCCTCTCTCTCTCACTCTCCATCTCTGCATCTTACCTGTGGTCCCACTCACTCCAACTGTACGTAATTCCCCTCGAGGTATGGCCGTCTGCGAGGCTGGAACCTGCTGTTCGTTTGTGGCACAGACGAATACGGCACAGCCACAGAGAACAAAGCCAGAGAGGAGGGCCTGACACCACAGCAGATCTGCGACAAGTACCATGCTGTTCACTCCAGCATCTACAAATGGTTCCAGATTGACTTTGACTTTTTCGGCAGAACCACCACAGAGAAGCAGACAGAGTAAGTGAGAGAGAAGAGGTCAAAGTTGACCCGTGTCAAATGTGACGAATTAAAGACGAGGCTTTTAAAAATCAAAGGTATCTCTAAACAAACACACTCCTGCAACAATAAACACATGACTTTGCAACCGTCGTCCTGACCTCGGTTGAATATGCTTTTACACTGCTCGTCTTGTGAGAGGGTAAACATTTCCATGCTATAAATGCACACTTATTATAAAATTATGTAACATAGGATTACTATAATCTTGCAGTAATGCAGGCTCTACTTAATCTCAGCAATCATGGAGCCAGACTGCAGAATATAATGTGTTACTACATTTACTTTTCAGAGCCAGAAGAGAAAAACCTCAGAAACCTTTCTTTGTTTTTTTAAATTCTGCGGTTAACCAGTGATGTCTCTGGAGCAGCAGTTAAATGTGTGACAAGAGGTCAAACATGTGTTGTGTGTGAAAATCTAACCTTTCTGGCGATGGTTGACTTCATGCTGGTTCGAAGTGTTCATTTCAAGAAACCCTAAACCTAGTGCAAAAAATACTGTAATTTCGGTGGTTATGTTATTATTTTTATAATATTGTCAAGGTGGCTGGAATCTGCAGACAAAAGTATTTTTTATGGATTTTTTGCTGTGAAGAATTACTGAAGCTTTAAAAGTAACGTGGTCATTGTGAGGCCTATCATTGTACAGTGTACCACGATAATCACTTCCCTGACAAACAGTCAGATTATTTATTTATGTAGGTGTTTAAAGGCAGTACGGTAAGTACTATTGGCTGGTTTTACCGACTTGGACAAGAACAAGGGAAATGAAGCAAAAGCACTGTTCTTTAGTAAAGGTGAAACTTTAATCTTTGAACTTTGAATAGAGAAGGATTACAAAGATAAACACTCCGCGGCCTTTGTTTAGAGGTCAACCAATATGTTTTTGTACGGCCAAAACCGATGCTGATTGTTAGAGACATTAAGGAGACAGATGATATTTGGCATTCATAAACATTTCCGGATACATTTAGAATGACACAAAATGTAGCACAAAACTTAATTTTCCGATCCCAGCTGACATCGGGCGAAGGCGGGGCACACCCTGGACATGGCAGGGCTGACATAGGGGACGAACAACCATTCACTCTCACATTTACACCTATGGGCAATTTAGAGTGACCTATTAACCTGTTTAACCTGCACCAGCCGGCGTTGGGTTTGAACCCAGGACCTCCTTGCTGTGAGGCGACAGTGGTAACTACTGTACCACCGTGCCGCCCCGAAATGCTTTCATTCATATGTTTAATTAAAAAAAGAACTTTTCCTTTATAGCGTTAACTGAAAATGTTAATAAATCAACAAAATAGCTCCCTTAGGTTTTATAAAGTCAACATGAACTAGTAAAACCTACATTTGTCCTGAAATTTCAGTCCCGGTTAGTAGTCCCAATTAAGCAGCAGCAGATTGTGGTGCAGAAAGCAGTTTGCTGAGCGTGCCACACAGTGGTGACTGCAGTCAGACAGCGGGCTGCATCAGTGCCAAAGATGTGCATTTTTAATTAATTTGATCAGATATGTGATTTAAAAAATGATACAGATAATTAGGGCTGCACATTGCTGCTGCAAACATCCAAACTTAAACTAGTATAAAAAAATACAAAATATGTCACTTTGATTTTTTTTTTTTTTACTCAGTACCTCCTTCTTCTCACTGTCATTAAATGCAAAATATCACCATGCACACCTTTAAATTTCTGCCTTTTCTGATTCTATAAATACACAGGCTGTATTGCAATTTGTATTTGATTAATTGTGTAGCTAATAATAAAAATGATAATGATAAAAATGCTGATTATCATACTTGATAATTAGCCATGTGTGTAATCGGTCCTTCACAACTTTGCTTTAATAGAGTCCAACATAAAAGGCATCAAAAAGTATCATGTTCTTTGAAAACTGAAAACCCCCTAATACTTTTTAAAGAATGTAAAATTTACATAATTTATCAGCCAACTTGGCACAGCAGGATCTAGTGTATTTGATTTGAAACCTAAAAGTAGGTCAGAGTCAATGACTGGTCTGTTCTGATAGATAGTTTGTCTGAAATCAAGAAACCAAAACCTTCTCCTTGTATCTCAGGTAAAACCTCTACAACTATCATAAGCTATCATCTGCTCTCTCTTTTCCATTCAGGATAGCCCAGGATATATTTTGGCGGCTCCACAAAAATAGTTTCTTAGTAGAAGACACGGTGGAGCAGCTCCGTTGTGACAACTGCATGCGCTTCCTGGCAGACCGCTTCGTCGAAGGCACGTGTCCTCACTGCAGCTACCCAGAAGCTCGTGGTGATCAGTGTGACAAGTGCGGGCGACTCATCAACGCCGTGGAGCTCAAGGTGAGGTTGTACCTCTGTAGTAACGATGAAGAGCAAACATAGGGTTATCATATCAAATCTTTACTGCATTGATGATTATTCGACGAGATGGTGATTTATTTTATTCTTTCCTTTCCTTGTCTAAATCCACTTCGGTTCATTACTTTCCCCATTTCAGTGACTTTTAACATTCATCAGGGTCACAGATAGCTGACCACAAATTACGATACCACTGGTTTTACTATTTAAAGTTATGTGTTTGAGTAAAGTTATCTTTTTTTTTAATTCTCAAAACTACTGACAACATTTCTTCAAAATCACATATAAATAGATTTCATTTAGAGCATTTATTTGCAGACAATAACAAATACCAAAAAAATCCAGTGTATTCAGACATTGAAAACAAATTTGAATTCATTTTTAAACAACATAATACTAATGTTTTAACTTAGGAAGAGTTCAATAATCAGTATTTGTTTTTGGCTGCGTTGTGCTCACTCAAATGCAGAAATGCAAGCAGCTCAGCTTTGTTTGATGGCTTGTGATCCTCCTCTTAATCATATTCCAGAGGTTTCCAATAGGGTTTAGGTTTGACCATATGTGTGAGTGCTCTCTCGGGGATTTGTTTTCTTCTTGACTTCACTTGGAACTGCTTTTGCTTTAGGAGGGAAAAAAATAAAAAGAAACTTTTCTAACCAACATTTTCATTCATGCCCTCAGGAGCCCCAGTGTAAGGTCTGCAGGCAGACTCCCGTCATCCGCACCTCCAAACATCTTTTCCTGGACCTGCCAAAGGTATTGTCTTTATTTTGCTCATTCATGGTTTGTGTTTGTGCTGGTTTCATAACAGTTAGGGCAGAGTTATGCTGTTCAGAAAGTGTAAGACGCCATTCAGAATTAGGTTATATGGTAGTTTTGTTGTATAACAGCCCTGTGTCTGTTTGGAGCTGTGGTACAGTTAGATATAAACATTTTCATTTTTCCCTCTTTTTTTCATGTAGTTAGAGACTCAGTTGGAGCAGTGGCTAGAAAAGTCAACCGCCACCGGAGACTGGACAGCAAATGCCAAACAAATTACCCGCTCCTGGCTCAGGGATGGACTTAAACCTCGCTGCATCACCAGGGACCTGCAGTGGGGAACACCAGTACCTCACCCCGACTTTAAAGAGAAGGTCTCCTATATTTAAATAATTATTTTGTTTTTAGTCGAGCATTTCTGCATGCAGTGGTGTAACACGGCCTGGGACATGCTGCTTACAGTACCTCTCTTTGTACATAACAATTGCAAAACCTCTTGACGGTTCTTTTGACGTCCGTGTTAACAGGTTAGAGCAACCACACAGCCTGGATGAGAAACACATCTGAGGTGCACATCTCTCTGTCTCTCTCTCTCTCTCTCTCTCTCTCTCTCTCTCTCTCTCTCTCTCTCTCTCTCTCTCTC
>JAPQRN010000021.1:7134631-7151259 GCA_037367275.1 Coranthus polyacanthus
CTCTCTCTCTCTCTCTCTCTCTCTCTCTCTCTCTCTCTCTCTCTCTCTCTCTCTCTCTCTCTCTCTCTCTCTCATAAATGGAAAAAAAAATCTTGAGAGATACAGTGGCAAGACAAATGCACAGTACTTCCAATTCAGCAGAGACTGATCTCAGAACATCTGTTTATATAGTTTTAGATTTGATTTGTAAATTAAGGTCTTGCTTGTTATGTAAATTACTTCTCAGTAAATCACCCCTAGAAACCTAAAACCATGTTGAAATGGAAGTGGCTTTTAAACTGAGCCAGGCCAATTAAAGAGGGATTGTTTTATATCTTTAATTTATTTATTTTTATTATGATATTTTTTTTTTATAATTGAGCTTTTTTCTGTCTAAACTAAATATAGATGAACTTTGTAAGGAAATGAAATCAAACATTCTGTTGTTGACGGCCATGGTCAAAGGGAAACTCATTAGAGTTGGCAGTAGGTGCTCTGCAGCAGCATTGCTAGCAGTGTGGACACACACATACACCAGAGCAGCAGCAGTTCTGTGATACTGAGGTACTTGTCACTCACATGTAAGGTAAGCAGTGTGGCCCAGGTGTAAGAAAGATCTACCCCTCAGCTAAACGTATGACCTGTTGAGAGGATAATGAATTCAAACACTGAAATGTTGAAGCTTCTTGATTATACATTAATGGTGACTATGATCTTTAACAAAAGCTGCAGTCACTCCCTAATAGCACACGCCTCTACTGGGGGGCTTTCTTGATCTTTTTTTTCTGCTACAGTCACAACCTCTTGTAAGACTTTCTACACAGTAAGATAAGACAGAATGTGGCAGAATTTGTCACACATGACTGTCTCTCTCTGCCTCTACAGGTGTTCTATGTGTGGTTCGATGCCCCCATTGGTTATCTGTCCATTACCGCCAACTACACCGACAAATGGGAGAAGTGGTGGAAGAATCCTCATCAGGTACCACCCCTCCATCCCCAGCACACGTCGTCAAAATTCATGAGCCGAGCAGAGCTGATGCACAAGCTTGGCACATATTCTGTCCTCTCTGGAAGACAGAATGGGTCTGATTGCTTTTTTCATGGCCCCATCTGGTCTTTTGCACTCACCACTAGAACACATTTTATTTCCCAACCCTATCTAACCCTAATGTGAAACAGAAGAGGACATAACCTCTTTGATTATGAATCAAATGCACATTTAGTTTTATACCCCAATATAGCCGGCAGATTGGGTTGAAGCCAATAACGAACCATATACTTATGTTCAGTTGTTCATAGTTATTTCTGAATAATTTGCATCTCAAGATTTTTACTGTTTGAGAAGAAAATGATCCAGTTACTGTGGTTCCTGTTGATTTTTTTTTTTTGCGCGATGCTGTTATTGTCTTAAGCCTAGAGACAACATGGAACGTGCTACAGTAATACTATACTAGTGCTCTTAATCTATTCAGCTTCCCACACTTACAGCAATAAGTATCAAGTATGGAGAGAAAAGCCTCAGAATCACAAATGGTCACAGGATGTGTCTTACATAGTCTACAAATGGAAAAAAAAGATTTAAAAATCTATACGATTTGTACGTAATTTGGTGTTTACAAATGCATGTTCCAATCCACACACAGACACCAAGCAATTTGAACACACATAAAACAATTTTACAAATGCACACCACAATTTGAAGAAATAAAAATATATTACACATAGATTTTAAACTTGAGCTTCACACATCTAATCTTTTTTGCCTCCTGTAAATACATGTCCACAAATATCTTTATGGAATTCTTTTGCATTTATTTGCAGAGAAATGTGTGTATTACAGAGAAATGTGTGTACATGGATTGCCTGGCACACACACAGATCAGGCTGCGTTTGTGTGTGAAGTTCTGAGACTCTTCACGGTCTCAGCTCCACACAGATCCACAAATGCATGCGGCTGTGGAAAACTGGGACATCTTGAACTTATAACTATATTCATATTGCAAAGCGTACACGTCTCAAAACTCCACACACAACCTAATCCGTGTGTGTCAAGCGATCTGTGCACATATTTAATGATCTGTCAATAAAAGGCAAAAGAATGTCACAAATATCTGTCAACATTTGTATGGGGAGCATTTCGAACGTGACTGTCTGTTCGAGTTGCTGAAGTTAAATAATGTAATCAAAACTTTAAACCCTCAGTATGTAGAATTCCTGAAGTAAATTCTGCTAGGCCTATGTCATATTTTCTTGACTTGTGTACTTAAATTATATAAAGTGTTTCCAACGATGTTCAAATTCAGAGAAACCTGTAACTTAGTCATTTAGTCGCCAGTCGATGCTGTCATATCCCCTATATTAAGCTAATATTAACAGCCACGCTGTGTATATGTTTTTAGCTTTTAGTGTGAAAGGTAATAACTGAGGTAATGGATCTGTAATGTGCTGCAGTTGACATCGTCTGCTATTGTCTTGACTGTGAGACGCTTAGTGGTAGAAAATACATACTGTATGTTAAATTTATACAAGTTGTGATGTAAAATGATTCTATGTGTGTGGATTAGAACTGAATGAATTTGTGACCAGCCCAAATTACATACATATGGTGTATCTTATTTTTCATTTGTAGATGTTATACACATTTGTGAACATTCGGAGACTGTTTTCTCTCCATATTAAGATGGAAGCAAGTTAGCTTCTTTTTCTTTTGCATGCGGACTTTATTTAACTGCAAGTTCATCCAAAGGCTCAACGTCCTATAGCTAAAGAAAGACCATTTTCTCCTATAAGCAAAGCTGGCGTATCTTCTTCACTCTCACTGAATCATCTCATCTCTGTCTATCTAAAACCCCAGGATTGAGCTGCGGTTCTGTGTGTGTGATGGCCTGTATTTGCAAAGAGACAGAGTTGGGGGTTGGGGGAGAGCTGATAAGTCGTCTTTGAACTGGATGATCTCATGATGATCTAATATGATGTCATCCTCACGGTGCAGTATTGTGTCTTTGCCACCAGGTGGAGCTGTACAACTTCATGGCCAAGGACAATGTACCATTCCACAGTGTGGTGTTTCCCTGCTCCCTACTGGGAGCTCAGGACAACTACACCCTGGTCAACCACCTTGTAGCCACGGGTAAGCCACCTGTTGTCTGTTTTTTTTATTTGCCAGATGATCTGAGTGGTATTAGAGCAAATCTTTTAAACTAAGGGCTCATGTATGCTCTGCTGCAGTTATGCAACACAGACATCATGAATGATCATCATATTTTCAGTGTACTATTTAGGCAAACGGCTCTGCTATGGCAGTGATCTGTGTTGTAAATTTGATACAGAATACCTGAACTACGAGGACACAAAGTTCTCCAAGAGCCGTGGCGTTGGCGTGTTTGGAGACATGGCCAAGGACACGGGCATCCCGTCTGATGTGTGGCGGTTCTACCTGCTGTATGTGCGTCCAGAGGGACAAGACGCAGCCTTCTCCTGGGCTGACATGGCTATGAAGAACAACTCTGAGCTGCTCAACAACTTGGGCAACTTCATCAATAGGTTGGTCATGATGGAATGAGGCTTTTTTAGGTTTCAAATTGATTGATTTTTACCTTTGATTAACAAATTATAGAAATAAGCTTGTTCGTACTAAATACAGGGTTTCCTTGGGTCCTTCAATTTTAGGCCTTAAAATATATTTAAAATGTCTTAAATACAAGGTTTTAAAAACTGATTGGATATAATCTTTGATTGAAGGCTGTTGAAAATAAGGAATTGGAGGCCTACTACACCTTGTGCAAGAAAACGCTCAAATTGGGAATTGGGTATAAAGGCAGTATGGGAAGTCAGAAAAACATAGAGACACCGTAAAGGGACACCAGCTAACGCCTGCCGTCATCCAATATTGTTCTGCATTCACGTCAGGAGTATGAAATAAGTCTTAAATTGCACCATAATGGTCTTAGAAAGATTATGTTATAGCACTAATAGCCTGTACTTGGCTGTAATTTCCTGACAACATCATATTTACTGCTGCTATTTAACGATATGACATTTTTTCTAGTGTTTTCTGTCTAATTTCAAAGTTTTGATCGGATCAGTCACGAGTGAAATAAAAAATAGGCTGCTCTCCTCAAATTACTATATTTTAAAACATAAGTTTTACTCAAAAAGTAAATATGCAGCACAACTGTCATCCAGTCCAATTAACTGCTGGCTTTTCAGATTGTTGTACTTGTTGTTGTACCAAAAAGTCTGTTAGCGCGTAACTATTACAAGAGGTTCACCCTAGTTTTCTAAATTTGTTTGGGATGGCGTAATTTAGCCCCAATTACATCGCCTCAAATGATTTTTAAAAGATCAGGGTTAAATCCCACATCAAAGATTTTTCTCAGCAGCTTTTTTCCAGAGTACCTTGATCTTCAAAATTGGTCTCGGGCAGCAACGCTGATGCCTAATTGGTTCAAAAATATCTTGTAGATTGCATTCAGCCTAAGGTGATGGAGGTAGAAAGTATTCTGCTCCAGAAAAGACATTGTCCTTGCCTGGATCCAGTCCCTGAGTCACTACGTCATTAGACACAGTGTGTCCGTCTTGTGGTGTGTTTTTTTTTTTTTTTTTTTTTTTTAATTTGTAGATGATTCTTGATTGTGGGTTCATGACTAGTTACCATTCACTCAGATAATTTTTTCCTGTATCATAAACAGCTTGAATAGTCTGAATAGTGCTCTTCATTTTACCACATGTGAAGAACCTGGAGGCTTGGCAGTTTTACTAATTAAGACTAAAACAAATTGAGTATGCCGGTCAGGCAGAGTTCATTCTCACACATCAAGATCACAGTTTATTGTAAATTTGATTTTCTTGTCAAAGCATTTTGGTCTGATAGTCCTTCCTTTGAGGCAGAGAGATGTGTAAAATATAGAATAGTCTATTTCATCATACATGACAGAAACTTTCACACCATGAACATCCTTCTGTTGCACACAGAAAACACATTTCAGAAATTACAGCTACAGTTTAGAGGCTGTGAAGAGAAAGCTGTGAAGAGGCTTAATGCAGGATAATGCTGTGTTAGTTTACACTAGCAAGTACTGCATTACATCTAGCAGCAAAATCTATAATTTATAAACAATTAGCAAGTCAAGTAACGTGCCCTTTCCATGTTTTGCTCTTGCACTCATTGTTTCACTCACTGCATTTCCTTCTCCGTTCACTAAATTTTTTCCCCTGTCTTTTCTTTCTTATCCCCCCTCCTCCCTTCATCCTCCAGAGCTGGCATGTTTGTCATGAAGTTCTTTGAGGGCTGTGTGCCTGTGATGGACCTACAGCAGGAAGATAAGAGGCTCCTGGCTCTGGTGGGCTGGGAGCTGCAGCAGTACATCCAGCTCATGGACAAAGTCAAGTAAGCGCAGTCACATCATCTAGTTGTGTAAAAACGGGTGCAGAAACGATAATGACATGTAGATGAAATTTGATCATTTTATCAAGTGGCTTTCAATTATTTTAATCA
The DNA here is from genome assembly GCA_037367275.1 of Coranthus polyacanthus. Lineage (NCBI taxonomy): Eukaryota > Metazoa > Chordata > Actinopteri > Kurtiformes > Apogonidae > Coranthus > Coranthus polyacanthus. The sequence continues at coordinate 7,140,110 of JAPQRN010000021.1, forward strand.
CTTTAATCTATTGATTTAAATAATTAAAAACAGATTAACTGTAAATTGTAAACTGTAAAATTTGTAAATGTATCATATTGGTGTTCATCTCACTACATGAGATTAAACATACTTGTAGATAAAACCTACTCTGGATTGGTACTGAAGTAGCTTCTATATCTTGACTTGAGGTTGCATTTTTTTTTTTTTTTTTTAAATCTGCTGTCACTTTCATGTTATCGTTGCGTTTAAATAATTTGAATGTTGAAATATTCCATCAGAATCCGTGATGCTCTCAAACACATCCTGAACATATCTCGCCATGGCAACCAGTACATTCAGGTCAACGAACCCTGGAAGAAGATCAAGGGGGGAGACGCAGAAAGGTGAGAAGAGACCTGACCAACTCAACTCAGTCTTTGTCTCTGTGACTCCATACGAGGCCGTGGGTATTTGAGAATGGCAAATTATGCTCTTTAACCACTGACCTGAAAAGGTGATTTATTCATGATCAGTGTTGGAAGGTTAATGTTGAAATGTAACAGAATACAGATTACTAGTTAGTAGTACAAATGTATTGAGTAATGTCATTATTTAATTACTTATAATTATAATACTAATATAATACTTATATAATGTTTATTTTTTACATTTGATTACTTTTCAAATGTTTTAAACAGGGCAATACAACTGAGGAGTCCTCAAAACATAAATGTAAACCAGGCAGTGTAAACTTCACAACATTACTCAACACTGGTGACTTCAGTTTTATTAAAAGTACTGTGATGTTGGAGCCCTTTTCTGATTGCAGAAGGAAAATATTGTTGAGATCCAGCATCGAAAGGCGTTCTTGTCTGGCAACATGGCCACCCGTCTTCGCGTGGTTGGCTGAGAGTTGGTCCAGATTCAAACGAGGGAACCAATCAAAAAGCACATACTTCCAAATAAATCGAACCTGACTAGACTCAGAGACAGCTCCTTTTAAGCCAACCTACCCTTGATGGTGTTGCACTCAAATTTCTCCTAACGGCTTTGCTAACCTGCGTTGTCCTGAAATCCGTCATGCCTCCCTACACTGCAAATGAATGTTATATTCTACAAATAAGCTTTTAACCAAAAATATACTCAGAATCACCCACATTTTAATTAGTAACTGTAATTATATTACACTTTTTTCTCACTAACTAACAGATAATACTTAGTTAGTGTTTATTGTCCCCATAGAGAAATCTGTCTGCATTTTCCAATCCTAGTTCCCTGGAGCAGTGGGCAGCCACTGCTCCCGGAACCATGTCCATATCGGGAATGAACCTATTATTTTTGTTTGGAATTTAATCATGCAACCCTGGTATATGTAACTAGTTACTCAGCCGACACTGCTCATGATTATATATCTGACAGACCAAAGTACATTTGACATATCATAGTGACTTCATAAAATTGAACAATTAATTGTATGCACATTCAACAAGTAGAAATGTGCTTAAAAAAAAAAAAAAGTAAGTTCAACTAAAATATTGAGAATTGTGATCTAACGGCCTTTCTGTTTCTCTACTAAGGCAACGTGCGGGCACAGTTACCGGTGTGTCTGTGAACATCGCCTGCTTGCTGTCAGTGATGCTGTTGCCATACATGCCAACAGTCAGCCAAACCATCAGGGATCAACTCAACGCCCCTCAGTCATGCATCGATACCATGTTGCAAGGCACTGGTACCTTTGTGTGTGCCCTGAGCGCAGGCCACCGCGTTGGCACGGTGTGTATGTACACAGACAGTCATACATGTGCAGGCACACAAACCTGTGGAACCTCCAGTATGTTGATGCTGGGTGATACAATGAGGATGCAACAGTGTGTCAGTATTTCTGTACTCAGGGAGACATTGTATTTGTGTGAACGCACGCACACGCACACACTTAAGAATAATAGCCTAGAGGGTGTTTCTAGGCCTCAGTCATCGAACAACAAGTTTCTCTCGGGCCACTTGTCCCTTTAGGCCTAATTGTAGTGACCTGTGCATCTAGCTCCTGCTAACGCTGCATTCAAACTCAATTCGTGACCGAGGTCTCGAGACAAGGAGCTACACCCTACACTGTTCAAATGCATGCAACTTCTCTAACAAACCGCATTGTTTATCATCAGTGTAGTGTTGTATTCAGGAATGGCAATCCTGATCGAAAACTCTGCAAATTTCTCTTGTAGTTTTCTACATACTTACTTGCATAATCCTCTTTGTTCAAAGACCTGCGTAGAGCCTCTAGGTGAAATTTTCCAACTACACTGCCCTTGGGCTGGATCTGGAATTGCAAACTTTTTAAATATTCGTGCATATATTTTTTAATTTCTACTCTTTTATTCCCTTTGCTAACCCGTATTTTTTCTCTCCCTTCAGGTCAGTCCGTTGTTCCAGAAACTCGAGGCTGACCAGATTGAGGCTTTGAAGAAGAAATTTGGTGGACAGCAGGTATTTGATGATTATGACACCTAATAGTCTGTCATCAATTCAGTCAGGTCCTACAGTGATATAGGGCCACTATTTATAAATGATGAAATTAGAGGGAAGTGATAATGCACAGCTGTAAGACTCGGCACCTGTAAGATTGTCAGTGTCATGAATAAGAATTTGTATTTGGATCGAATGTCTCTTCATCCAGCGCAAACACACTATAAACGTTTAAATTATGTATTGTGGCGTCAATCATGTGGATAAAAATAACCCTGTTTTAAACCTTCTTTCAACCGCCTGCCTCTAGCTTGAAGATGAACCACCCAAAAAAAAGGTATCGCGTGGTATTTGTGTGTGAAACGTCCACATTGATGCTGCTGTGTCGATGTTGATTACTACACACCTTCTCTAACATTTCCACTAACATACGCGTATTTAGAATTTTCACTCATCCCTCTGTGTCCAGTGTGATTCATTGACCATTCATATATCATGACTCATAAAATCCAGCTGACATTTTGAGTGATGAGTGTTATTGTCTTGAGGTGAAGTAAGTAATCTCTTGAAATAATAGCCACCAAGACGCCTCAAATTCAAACATCTTCATCTGTCTGTTTACACCCTCAGAAGACAGCTCAGAACGCTGCCAGCGCTCAGCCTGCCGCGGTGCCAGCTCCAGCTGCTGCTGCTGAGATGACAACGGTGAACGGAGTGGACCCAGAGAAAGCCAAGCAGCTCACACAGGCTGTGGCTGAGCAGGTGAGAGCGCTGGAGGGTGGCATCGCAATCGAAATTTGTACACATTTTATAGCCATTTTTTCAGAGGCATACGGGGCAGCTACACTGTACGTTGCGTTGTTTATAAAAAGGTTATTTGAATTTGCATTTCTTCTTGCTGAAAATTGTAACGAATGGCATTTCACGTATTCTCTTGAACATCAAATCGCGCACGCGACGAACTACCGGTCATAGAAATGAAAGATTTTGAAAATAATTTAGTGAGTACCTTTGTAAATAATTAGCAAGAAATGTGTTATCTACACCACCGTTGAATTTGTGGTATATTTTTGTTTTTTTAAATCATGATTTAAAATTTGGAAATCAAACATTTAATTTTCAATATTTCCCATAACCCAGACAGAAGTGTAGAATTATGTTTGCACACATTTCTGCTTTTGTTAATGGATGAAGAAAGAAATTCTGGATCAAATGAGAGTTTTTGTGGAAAAAAAACAAACCTTAGAAAAGTACAATTTCAGCCATTATTTGACAAGTTAGCGGCAATGCTCTGTTTGTCCATTTACGTTTGAACGTTTACTCCAACAGATTTTTTGAGTGATAAATCTGTTCAACTCTTTCCTCTCATCTTTCACAGGGGGACAAGGTACGAGCGCTCAAAGCCCAAAAGGCAGAAAAGGCTGTGATCACAGCAGAGGTGGCCAAACTGTTGGACCTTAAGAAACAGCTGGCTGTGGCTGAGGGGAAGAGCCCTGAGCCTGCGCCACAGAAGAGCAAGAAGAAGTGAGACAGTGGAGGGGAAAAAAGAGGGAAAGCAAAAATGATCGAGGTTAGTCAGGGGAAGGGAAGAGGAGAACGGTTTGAGGTATGATAGTGGAGAATGGGAACAAGATGTACACTAAGAGATGAGGGTATTAGCTTAAGGCAAAGCCGTGACAGGATCTAAGACAATGTGGTATTGGCACTGAGGACTAATGAAATGCTGGATAGGCCGACGGGGAAATGAAAACACACAAAGAGAGACTCAAATGAATACAGCTACAGAATGGAGGGATTTTTCCAAATCCCTACACCAAAAGAAACTGATTTTATACTCTCCCTGTGATAAAGTCAGCATACGATATTAGCATTGGAAGGTGTGTTGCGCATTCAAAGATGTTTTTTTTTTTTTATATCCTCTGGAAAATTGTTTTTGCCATTTGCTACAAATACCCTTTTTGGATCCATAAAATAAATTGATAAAATCTCCCCCTCTACCCCGGTCAATTATCTGTACATGAACATCACTGTTTTCTACCGAAAATCACAGGTCATTTTGAAATGAATACATCAGGAACACAAACAAATTGCTTAATTTTGATTTTATTGCAAATTTGGGATTACAGTGAAGGACAAAAATAAATGGTATGGTAAAATACATGTATTTGATGCCATAAATGATATAAGCCATGCATATTATTCTACAGTTAACAATTTATGACTACAATGAGAAAATACCGGTGGATATGTTGGCGTATTACAGTACAAGCCATTACAGTACAATTGTATATATTACAGTGTTATATAAAAATAGTAAATTAGGGCAGAACAACACATTAGTGGTTATTCTACTACAAATTCCCATAATGATAGAAAAGGTCAGCTTAGAAAGTATAGCCGGTTCCTACTTGCTTTATCTAAATACACATACACACAAGCCATGGGTTATAAAAAGTAAGAAAAGGTATGAATTCTCTCCCAAAAATTTTTTTTCATTCTCTCATACTCACACTGCGCTGGGCACTTTCAAACTTTTCCTGAGCTCCTAAACTCTCCGCAAATTGGGGCAAATAATCTCTGCTAGCCAGATTGCAGCCCTTAAGTAGGAGTTACAATTTATTGCAAAATGGTGGGAACGGATGACAATGAAATGCACTCTCTGAAATAAGTTCCGTTCTGTCCTACATACAAATCATCAAATGCACATAACTGTTAGTTCTGCAACTGTATTGTAAGTAGAACTTGTTGTAGGCATTCTTTCAAATGACAAACATTCATCAAAACCTCTGTGTGATTTGCACTTAGAGCTGTCTGTTCTTCCTTTTCCTTTATACATGCTGTGTCTTTTTATTTGCCGCAGTGCTGTTGCAGCCCCTTCTCTCTCTGCCTTTTCTTGACTTTCATCACTTTCCTTCTTCTTGCCTTTTAAAGCTCTCTGATTCCCCCCCCAACAAAATCATCTTTCTTATAAAATATATCTTTGGTTTCCATCCTTTCGTACCTCAGAGGCATTTCATGACCACCACATTACACCTTTCCCACCACTGCTTATTCAAATTGTGTAGGACCTGTCGTTTCTTTTTTCCTTTCTTTCATCCTGCCTTTCCTTTTTCTCCTCATTTCCTGGTGTTGACTAGTCTCTCTATCAAGGCTCTCCGTGTCCTCTGTACCTCCTCCCCGAGCCTTTCAATCTCTGCTTTCAAACGCTCATTCTGCTCCGTCAGCTCCTGCACCTTCCTCTCGTTCTCCTGCTCCCTTTCTTTGCGACTCTTTTTGGCAGATGAGTAGGATGAGGATGTTCTTGGTGAGGAGGAGGCAAAAGAGGACAAGGCACCATTGGCCCTCTCGCTGGTGGTCCTCTTTCGTTTTCCCAGGCGGGAGGATGGGTAGACGGAAGGAGAAGAGACAGGTGAGGAGGGGGATGAACAATTTTGAGATGGCGACTGGGAGGCTGAGGAGGAGCAGGATGGAGAATCGGGGACACAGGGCAGTTCCTCCTCACTGGCAGAAGGAGATGCAGGATGGGCGTTATTAGCCTGCAGGTGTTGATGGTGATGGTAATAATAACCGCCACTGATGACCACTCCGTTCTGATCGACCATTCCCACTCCTCCTTCGCTCAGCAACTCAAAAAACTCCGGGGGCAGCAGGTCACCGCCACCTCCTGTCGAGTTATCTCCACTTCTCCCACTCTCAGCCTCCGTCCGCTGCTCCTCTGCAACAGCTGGACTCATGCAGGAGGAGGAGGAAGAAGAGGAGGAAGAAGAGGTGTGATGCAGAGGCTGGGTATTGTGGACTTCCTCTGTTGCCCTCTGGACACCCTCGCCCCACGTCTGGCTTCCGTCCGTCAACCACGTCAGAGAACAACTCTCCAGGACATCCAGAAACTCTGGCTCTTTCTGCAAGTCCAAAATGAAAAACATGTCAGTACTTGCCAAAACATGCCAAATGGTATGGTGTAAGTCAGTTTTACAGCATTTACTGAATGTGCTTCAAGTATATGAATGAAATGTTTTCACAAAACAGCAATCTTAAAAAAAAAAAAAAAAAGAAAAAAGGAAATATTACAGGAAAAAAAAAAAACTCACAAAAACACTCATTATGGGTGTGATAGCTTTTTCATTCTTGAAGCTACTGACCTCGGTACAGGTGGGGGCACGTGCCAGTTTTGCCCCTCCCGTGTCAGAGCCAAGAATATCCTGCAGGTCCTCATACCACGCCTCCAACTCTGCACCACACAACGGCCCCACACCAGGGGGGTACGGCGGGGGCAGGTGTAGCCACTCGGCAGTCATCTCGCCAATCAGTCGCAACGCACAGATACTCGGCTACACAGTTCACACTGGACCTGAGGGGGCAGCGCCAGACACAATGAGAGAGGTACGCGATGAGTGCAGAGCAGCTGAATGGTAGATGACTGAAACGTCACGGTAACTCCGCCCTGGTCACTCTAATCTCCACCCTTCTGCAACTTGTTAAGGTGTAGTTCAGGTATGGATAAGGCATGGCACATATCAGAGTATAATTCAGGAAGCCTTTATCTCTTTAATTATTTACTCTACAATAAAGCAAACTAGACCAAAGTACAGTCACTTGTGTAATCCATTTAAATGCTAAAGGGACACCGGTGACAGTAAGCGATGCAGTGACTGTACTGCGCTGTACTGCAACTGTAAGTTGCTGATGAAGAATGAGGATTCAAAAATATGTATACATTTGATACATATTTGTGCGTTGTTTCAGATTACATTGAGTAAAAACAAATGAAAACATTGTAAAATCAAAATGATATGCTCGCAAACATGCAACGTTTACAATGTCAAATACGAGAAAACCAATTTACCTTGAGAGTCACTGTTAATCAAGTCTGCCAATTGGTTGGAGACAATTTATCCCAGCAATTCTGTAAGAAAAAAAAGTAATTTTATTGGTCAATTGTCTTATTCTTTCAAAAAATAAAAAAATCAAAGTTTCCTCTGACAGCTGAAATATGCTGAGATTTCAGAATCCAAATGATGATCTGCACAAATACAGAACGAGCTTGGTCTGGAAACAAAGGGCACCATAAAACCAAATATATGTGAGTGTTTTGTTTTTTTTTTAAATAAAACGTTTAAACAATGCTAATGACGATTTCATGACTAAACTATCAACCATCAGGATCAATAAGGACAGAAGAAAAACAATAAAATTCCTCTCACTTAATTCTTGTAAACAAAGACCAAAAGGCTCTCTACTGCGCCCCCTGCTTTCTACCTTCCAAAAAACACTTTGAGATCGATAAACAAGTGGTCAAAAATGGCAAGGAAATCAGAATAATTTTGCCTTCGGATGTGACAGTCACATCTGCTGAATTTATTATTCGTGAACAGCTTTCCGACTATAAATTACAAAACAAACGCTGTCGCATGTACTTTAAATCTTCTGGACCAAGCTGAAAATGTTCATATAAATGACTGTTTACGCTTTTCTTTATTGGTGTGAATGCTCGAAAAAACAAACTCAGATAGTTGTCAAACGGCAGTCCCGATATTAACTAAATAAAATGTGATAAAGTATGAAGATTAAACTTGACGTCAAATGATCACCTTCCAGTGGGAGCGCGACCATAGACAACTTTCGCTTCCTAAATGAAATGTACTATTCCCATCCGTAGCTGTTGTTAAATGCTCAGAGTGATCATGTATGTTTTTCTTTTTGAGTTGGACTACATGTCCACTGTCAGCCAAGACAATTACGTCATGGAAATGTAAGTCCAGCAGGAGGAATGGGCGAAACAAAAGGAAGCGTACAGAGAAAGGAAAAACACAGCACAATAACATGTACAACATTCACTCGTGGTAAGCATGGACGAGAAACGATTTGTCAGAACTGTAAAAACGCAAAAGCAGCTGTCAAAAATAAAAGAAGCCGTTCACAGTCAGCTCAAGAGCCCCACCAATTACTGTCAGACGCCACACGGACACAGCTAAAATCTGTCACGCGTGTTCGTAAGATACGACTCTGTAATGTTTAGCTGTGGATTTATCGTGGCTACAAAAAATATTTTCAGAGCGCTCGACGAGCTCAGTGCTTAAATGGTTAACGCTTAAAACCTTAAAAACTTCCGACTAGTGTGTCTGGCCAGCTTGAAAACTTGGCGGACGAATCCGACAACACGCAAAAACAACTCAACGTGAATTTATGATTGATTATGACAACTGTTATTCTAAAAATGGAGCTGGGATTTCGGCCAAAAAACATGCACATTCTTTTTTCCTCACGGTCCACCAGACACCACTTGAAGAGTGGCCGAAGTAGCCGTTACTTTGTAAAAGACGGAAAAACAAACGGCCAAGTAATGACAACATGCTCACTTACCCTTTTTCTTTTATTCGCTCGCCTTCTCGACTGTCTTGAACTCGAATGTGGATATTTTAGTAAAAATTGGTGATAGCTCATGTTAACCATTGTTCAGTCTTGTCAGCTGAATGTGATTTTTCGGAAACTCCCGGTGGTGTTTATATTGAGGGACGGGCCAACCGAACTATGCATGGGAAGGTAGTTTCGTCTCAACCTAACTGGAACGCGGGTGACCGGCGTGTAAACGATCCAATCAGGACGGCGTAGTTAAGATCTTTTCCTTGACGACATCCAATAGGATGGCCCGGAATCAGCACTGGGGCGGGGTCTGATGTCGTAGTAGCTGGTTGCTCCCTCTCCAGCCTGTATAGTTTGTGCGAGCAGCAATTGTGATGCAGTCATAAGACGGCCAGGACGAATTTGGGGCGTATGGGAGTCACATGAAAGGAATGATGCAATGCTTGGCAACCAATTTCTAGCTGGGGATAACACCAGCAGAATCAGAACATGTTTTATTAAACAGTGTTGGCTCTAACAAAAATCTAAAAATATACACATATGCAAGGATATCTAATGTCGAAGAATTGTTTGTTTACGGAACAATCGATTTTTCTTAAGAGTTGTTTCATTGTAGGGGGAAAAAGTCTGTTCTTTATCGATTTTGCGCTCTGTTCGTGATGTTTTTGTTAATTTTATAAACACGCGCTTGGTATATCCTGACTTTTTATCACAGGTGTTCGTCGTAAACTTTATCGTTTTAGACCGAAAGACTTAAAAAAATATATATATATAACATTCCGCCTCTCGGAACGGCTCTTTCCCACCGTAAGAGTGTGTTTCTGAAGCACACGTGTCTTTAATTTGTTGAATGGCTCGGGCTTAAAGCACACATGGACAATGGTGTCATATTCGAGACTCATTCATTTCATAACGCGCGCTCTGTTGCAGCTCCGCGAGATATCAAAACACGCCCGGCCGGTGGCGCGAGCGTCTGTGGCGCGAGCTGGCGGCGCTGTCCCCTTTTTATGTGTCCGCCTGCACGTGAAGCTGTTGAATATGACATTAGCCTACATACGGAACCGGCAGCATTCTTTACTAGTCCTTGGAAAAAAACAAAACAAAAACACACACAAAAAACAACTTTCTCAACATGTTATTTTCTCTCTTAGGTCTGTGAGGCGTGTTATTGTATCATTTAAAAGCCCATTGATTCAGGTGGCGCTTATGAATCACTTACATTCAAGAAGTAGCCTGTAAAGACAGACGTGGCATGGCACCAAAACAGTGTTGTCTTTGGGAAGTTACAATCACTGTTTAACAACGGACACGCTACCCCATGTGTAATACAGACTATGGAATATATATTGAATTTCCATAGTCTGTATGAAATAGACGCACATACTAAGTGAAAACACACAGCTGTGTCTACATATATGAAGACTGTACAGTATAAAACCCATTAGTAACTGGAACAATGGCATATAGGTCTAGTCCATACAAATGTGTAAGCACAACATTAATACAGTAATAAAATTCATCATATAGATATTTTCATATGTACGCTATGGCACATTGTCAACACATTATTATTATTATTATTATTGTTATTATTGTTATTATTATTATTATTATCATTATTATTATGTTATTTATAAAGTTCACACAAACCATATATTTGTGACAGAGCTGAGTGGATTCAAACTTTTATATTCCCGAAGGGCAATTTGCATTACAGACATTAGTCAATAAACAATAAATAACAAATGATAATCCATACAGTGTATCGATATCTACACAAATAAACATACTACACGGGTTCGTCCGAAACGATCAGATCAGTGGAAGAGCAGAATAAATAAATAGTCGAATAAGGGAAGAAAACAAAGAAAAAAAGAGGCACAAAGAGGGGCATAAATACAATAATAAGTCATAATAAAACCACAAAGTTCAACAGGGTTATTATCCCAGATACACGTTCTGTCAGTGTTATTGTTGTTGGATCGTGGCCACTAAGGTAAACAACAACAACAACAACAACAACAACACACAAAAAAGTGAAAGTGACAAAGAAATAAAGCCCACATTTCATCATCGTTGTTGTAGTTACTACTCGTCTTGATGCGGACTCTCTGACACTTTCTGCCCCTAATCCCAAACTCAGCACACAACTGTTTTCCAATGCACGGCGCAACGTGCACGGCTCAACATGCACAGCCCCATAGCAACAGCGCCAAGTAGCGAATAGAAAGCTCAAATACTGTCTCTAGGACCCGGGTTAAAGCGCTGCAGGAAGCACCGTGAACACGTCACGACTTGAGTGGCTGTTGCTGAGTAGTTCAGCATACTTTCACTACACCCTCCCCTCCCGCACCCCCACCCCCCTCCTC